>SCLD01130595.1:0-24695 GCA_004367895.1 Oikopleura longicauda
ATGAGCTGCAACGTAACTGTTTGATTATAAAATTCATTCAATTCTGATAACGACATGTCAGCTCCTTGAATAATTTTCTTTCATATGATTATCAGTGAGCAATTTCCGTTTTGTCTAATTTATTCTGTGATATTCTATTTCAGGACATTTTTCCCTTTTAGGCTAAAATGAAAACCGTTTTTACGGCGGTTAAGGTTGCTTTTTGAGGCCACCATTCCTGTCGTACCTCGAAATCAGTAAAATCGTCGCTGTATTCACGCAGAACCACCAAAATATTAATAAAGTAACAACTGGTTCGATTCAAGCTACATTCGCTTAGATGGATAAAACACTTTTATAGTCATACACGAGTTACAGTATGAAACTTTCAGGTCTAGAAATACTAGTCTAGAGAGGTCAATTGAGTTCTATGGAACTCTCAAGAATCTTAAATCGTAAAATATGAGAATTTTGTATTTGCAGAAACACTTATTGCTTTTTAATACCTCTGTCTGGTCCAGTCTGAGTTCCACTTTGTGAAATCGATCCCTGAGACATAGCAGTCTCAAATTTAAATAAGGCATTATGAGCTATTCAGAGAAAAAAACCGATCTAGGATTAATTTATGGCATCTTAGACTCTCCATCATGGTATGGTACAATGTTCTATGGTGTCCAGGTACATAATTTTGTTACAGTTTCTATCCTTTATATCATATTTCAGCATTTCTTGGCATCTTTCGCTGGCATTTTGAGTATACCACTGATAGTGGTAAATTATCTATGCATCGGTAAATCAACCTATGGTTACATCGTACAATCAAAGATAATAAGCTCAATGTTTTTTGCCTCAAGTCTCGGAACATTATTACAAACAGCTTTTGGTTCGAGGCTACCGATTTTGGAAGGTGCTTCATTCACTTTTGTAACACCAGCAATAGCACTGTTGACAAGTTCGCGTTTTGAATGTCTCCAACCAGCTGAAAATGAAGATCAAGAAGACATCTGGCAAGACAGAATGCAATCATTGCAAGGCGGATTGATTATTGCCGCAATAGTTCAAATCAGTATTGGTGCATTTGGACTAGTCGGTTTGCTTCTTAGGTTCATTGGACCCTTAACCATTGCACCTGTTCTTATCCAGATTGGCATTTCATTGGTTGAACCATGTCTTGATTACTGCAAGGGAAACTGGGCTGTTGCAATGATTGTTGCTGCTGTGGTTGTTATTTGTGTCGAAATTCTTCATAAAGTTGCCATCCCAATCCCAGAATATGATTTTAAAACATCAAAATGCAAATCCAGTCGTCTTTTTTGTTTCCGACTATTTCCAATATTAATAGGCGCAATTGTGGGTATAATAACCTGTGTCTTATTCACGGTTTATAATGTCTATCCAGAAGGCGATCCGAGTCGGACTGATAGCGATCGATTGGAATCTATTGATGATGCGCCTTGGATTTTCTTTCCATATCCGTGTCAATGGGGATTACCAAAATTTCTTCCTTCAGGTTGGGTTCTCATAACTTTACCGGGGACTGATGAATTCACCATCTTATTGAACCAATGAGGAGGGTCGGTATTTTTCAGGGGAGCGCGAGAAATTTTATTTGGTGAATATCGCATGAAATCTTAATCAGTTGAATTCTTGATAACCAAGATAAAGCGATAATTGGAATGGTATCAGGCGCGCTTGCATCGATCCTGGAATCTCTTGGTGGTTATTTTGCAGCTGCGAGAATGGTTGCCGCTCCACCAGTTCCTTCAGATGGTATCAACAGGGGAATTCTCATGGAGGGAATAGCTTGTCTTTGGGCAGGATTGATCGGATCGTCATGTGGAGTGACTTCGTACTCCGGAAACATTGGTGCCTTGGCAATAACCCGAAATGGTTCGCCAAAAATAATGTATGCTGCGGCGTTGATTCTCTTAATTTTTGGTGTTTCTCCAAAACTGGCAGCGTGCTTACTCTGGATTCCAGAACCAATTATTGGTGGGATATTCTTAATAGCAGGTTGTCTACCTGTCGCTGTTGGAATCCAAACACTTCAGTTCGTCAATATGAATAATTCGAGGAATCTCTTTGTTTTGGGATTCTCAGTGACTTTTGGTTTAATGATCGAAATTTGGATTAAGAATTTCGATGAAACCAATGAAATGAAGCCATTTAATACAGGTATTGATGATGTGGATGAAATGTTGGAGGTCTTGCTGAGCACAAGTATGTTTACATCAGGTCTTTTGGGCTGTGTGCTCGATAATATTTTACCAGGTGCGCATGTGGCAAGTTTTTTCTTTATAATAAAGAGACATTTAAAAGTGATTCTAACATGTCAAACAATTTAGCTTCAAATGTTGATCGTGGAATACTATCGTGGAGACAAGACTTGCAGGACGATGACGAATTGTCAGAAATATTATCAAAAGTGTATTTACCGCCGGTAAAAAAGTGGCACAATTTTTGGAAATGGTTACCTTTCATGCCAAACTATCGTGTAAAAAATGATTCGATTATCACCGAATGTGATGAAAATATTTCAGAATTGTAAAACGTTTTACCCAACCTTACAAGCCTGATAATACTGCTCTTGTCTGTTGTGTTTTTTGACCGATCTTCGAAATCACTTTTTCTTGGTTCAATATGTGAAATAAACTTTCTTGGTTCAATGGAGTCGTCCGTTTCCGTCTGAAATGATCAAATACATGAAGTCATTCTCACATTCGAAATATTTTCATACCTTGGGGAGTATATAAATCTGTTCATTGACGTCACGTAGTTGTACATCTCCGATATATCGGACATTTTTTACTGGAATCGCACTATTGTACTTGTTGTATAAGATTGAAGTTAATTTTCTGTCAACAGCATCCTTTTTATCGACAAACGTATAACGATTTGTTTTCACCAAAAATATAAGCTGAATTGGGGTAAGACCAGCCATTTTTAGAATATTTCCTTCGATTTCAGCATCCAGTTCACAATCGGCTCGATTCACATCAATGGTGACGTTACCTCCAAAACCTAGAGAGTCAACTGTCTCTAGAAAAACTGTACTTCCACTCGGATAAAATGATTCATATTTTGTTACATTTCCAATACCGAAAGAGACAGAAAAGGGAAATTCTTCTGCAATAAGAACAAAGACATCTTGAATAAGGCTTTCATCAATCCCAAAAACTCGATTGAAAAATGGAGGTGTACCCAAAGGACTAAATATCGAATCCATAAACAGCTGATTGTTGACAGTTTGACATAAATCCATTCTGAATTCAGTTCCGCTCAAGGAATTAATTACTGGCTCTGATGCTTTATTTGGTTATAATAAAACACTTAACGCTGACATGACACTTACGGTTATGATTTCATATTATCCGGGATATCATAAAAGTTATATCAATATAAATTATATGAAGCCCTTTATAATGGCGCCGATTGTGGATTTAGGGGTCATATCATGACTCATATGTACGGCAGAACCAGTTCGAAGCGTGAGTGTGAAGAATATGTCTAACCAGAGTTGGATGTGCATGGCGAACTCAGGGGAGGCAAGGGCAGGGGCACACTTGCCACGGGCAAACTAGAGCCAGGGCAAACTGGGTTTCAAAAAGTGTGGCAAACTTAGAGGGTGGCAAACAAGAGGCATGCGTGCCACGGGCAAACTAGAGGCAGGGCAAACTTAGTTTCAAAAAGTGTGACAAACTTAGAGTGTGGCAAACTTAAGGCACGCGTGCCCGTGGCAAGCTAGAGGCAGGGCAAACTGGAAAATCGAGGCAAACTAGTGGCGTGGCGAACTTAGTTATCGCAAATGTGGGCAAACTAGAGGCACGCGTGCCCATCCTGCTCTGTGTCTAACTGTGGTTTAATCTTAACCTTCCTTTGATAATTGGCTCCGTTGTAACAACAGTCTCAGCAGTTTTACATGGATTACAGCTGGATATCTTCTCGGCGAATATTGGCTGCATCTCAGGAACAGAATAATATAAAAGGGGTGTTCCTTCTTGAAAACTTATGCTTGATGTATCTATCAATGACGAATCCATATTTTGAGCATTTTCGACAAACGAAGCTTTAGTGGCGTCTTTTATGCCTTTCAGATCTGAGGTATCTTTGACCTTACATAGGGATACGTGGCATTTTTGTGAGACGGATAAGATAGACTACTTAAATAGACTCATCTAATTTATGAACAGTTCCTGCCCGAGGTCACAAATCCCTGACCTTATATTGTGGAACTTTGAAACGAAAAATCAATTTGAAATCGACATAACCATTATTTTCTACAACGTCAAAAACTTCCAATTCTGCAGAATCGACATCCCCATCAGAATCTGTGATGCTATCAACGACACCATCAAAGTCACCCAAGATTTTTTCGGAAAGATCCTTAATTAAACGCTAGAGTATTGGAATATTTAGAGTCAAATGTTCTTAAAAACCAAATAAATGAATTCCGGCTTTTACCTTGAATTCATTGGATTTCAAATCTTTGAATATCTCGTTCCAATCAAGGGTTGTAGCAAGATGAGCTTCTGTGAAAAATTCTTGGACCAAGAATCGATTTATTTTTGTACAATGATTTGCTCCACCTTCATAGCCACGTTGACATTGACATGTACATGTTTGACTATTACACACACTGTTTGCATGGCATTTATTCCAGCAGCAATCAGCTGCGTTGCAGTCAAGCAAATTAACCACTTCGAGCTTTTGTTTCACAGCACTCATGCAAATAATCTTTCATTATTATTTAAGGTAATTTAAGTAATCAGTTATTTTCCATAACGTCATTTCTTCAAAACTCCCTTACTAATCTCTCTGTATGCTACGAAACCGATTAAGTTAGACCAATTAGTTCAGATTAAGGCTTTTATGAGCTTGAATTGAAATAAAAATGCCATCTGAAATTAACCATAAACATTTTCTCGACAAACCAAAATTGATTTCGTCATTAATCCGCCCGACAAGATCGTATATTATGAATATGCGTTACATAAATCAGTACAAATATTACATAGTAATTCATGGACCAGTCATGGTTATTCAAATTAAATGGTAAACATTCGTCATAAATGTTAAATGATCGGATTATCTTCTTCAACCTGGTTCTATTTTCGTGGTACTGAAAACATATGGATTGACATCTGATCACTATTACAAGTGCAGGACAGGTGAATGTAAGAGTCATGCACTCAGCTGCTATGAGGTCTTTTTCGACTTCACAGTTTAGTCGGCCCTCTAAGACACGATAACCCAGGCCTTTAGAAAGTTTCTATGATGTACCAGTCCGGAGTAATGAGCTTGTACCCATCTGTCGTTTAAAAATTTGAGCTCCGGGTGGAAAAATACCACTGTGCCAGGCACGAATACGGGATAGGACGTAACGACTCTACTTACGAGTAACGGAACTGTATTGTCCGGAAATTAGGAAATAGAAATTGATTAATTCAAATAAAAAAGACATTTTCCCACACTCATATACACAGCCATATTTATACACTCACACTTTCAAATAACCACAAATTCAATTTCGTGTAACTTTAACGCACCAAAAAGGAAGTATACCGGAATAAATCTTCATAAAATTGCTCAATAATTTCCTGAGTAATAGTAAGACTTCGATAATTTGAAAGCTTGCACTGAATATCAACTTCATTATCATTTTCATAATCGAGCAGATTTTTTTGGCTACAGTTCCACTGGCCATTGTATTCTATTTGAAATAAAAAATCTTTGTCCTTCCATCCTGATTTTGAACATTTTCTCTTTTGACGTTCTTCAACTTCGAGATTTTCAACTTTCACTTGGTCATTTTTAGAAACTTCGTTGGTCAAGTTTTGTCTTTTGGAATTGACCTCAATCAACCTCAATGATCCAAGATTACCAAGGTTCCAATCCCCATCGACGCACGTCAGGTCAAATGCCGAAGCACCTTTATTCTGGTTCAACTTTCAAATTTTCTTAAGATTTTTATACTTTTTTGGTCTAATCCCAGCATCAAAAATGCTTACTTTCTTCTTTAATCTCTGTGAACCAGATTCCTAGGTATAAAAAGTACTGATATAATAATATGAAAATTAAAACCATT
Source organism: Oikopleura longicauda (assembly GCA_004367895.1). Classification (NCBI taxonomy): domain Eukaryota; kingdom Metazoa; phylum Chordata; class Appendicularia; order Copelata; family Oikopleuridae; genus Oikopleura; species Oikopleura longicauda. The sequence continues at coordinate 6,065 of SCLD01130595.1, forward strand.
TTTCATTTTGTCATTTTATTATAATAATTTGTTCATCGTTTTTCAGATATTGGCTTTTTTCAGAGGTGATTACTTTTGAGACTCTAGGAGGACTTAATCGGTGACTATTAAACCGGTTTATTAACCTCGACATTACACTCTTTATAACTTTAAGTCTTAAGATAATCGATCTAAACGAAACTAAAACTTTATTGAACTTAAATACCAAGCCTTAAGTTGGATATTATTTTATATCATATAAAACAATTATATAAGGTCCTTATATTATAAGGACGTGACATTTATTTTGGCAGACTTTGAAATATATTGGATATAATATCCAGGATATTCAAACAAAAAGGCATCCAGTTTCCCAGTTCTGGGAGGGTTGGCTCATCTTGAACCTATTCATCAATCCATCGGATTCCATTTGGGTTCACACCCCCATTACAATGCTTGATACAGTTATCGAACCCACGTTCAGTTATAAATCCTGTCGATAGACAAGCTTCTGGTGTCAAGAAGTATGCGCAATTTTCACAAAAACCATGGGTTTCATCATCGAAATTGCACATATTTCTACCATTATTACATTGATTGGAGTCACTACAATCCCCAGCTGTGAATATATGGTTGCTTGGGCGGGTTGGCTCAGCTAGAACCTTTTCATCAATCCATCGAATTCCACTTGGGTTCACACCCCCATTACAATGTTTGATACAGTTATCGAACCCACGTTCAGTTATGAATCCTGTGCGTAGACAAGCTTCTGGTGTCAAGAAGTATGCGCAATTTTCACAAAAACCATGTGTTTCATCATCGAAATTGCACATATTTCTACCATTATTACATTGATTGGAGTCATTGCAATTCCCATCCGTGAATATATGGGGTCTTGGAAGGGTTGGATTCATAACTGACTTTGATTCATCGACCCATTTGTAACCCAGAAGATTGATCCCATGGGCACAAACGCGAACACACGCATCAAATCCGGCTTCATTTGTGAATCCAGTTTTTTGACAACCTCTTGCGGTTCTATGCTGATAGCACGGCTCGCAAAAGCCAGAAATTCCATAATCGAAATTGCAGCTACTCAATATGCCACAATCGTTATCTTCGGAGCACTTAAAATTGCAAGATATTTTTTCAATGTAAATAAGGATCGTCATGTACAAAATGATGAATTTCAACCAGTGACGTTTCCAGTATAAAAAGAATTTTATCAATAGAAAATTGTTTTTGGCCACTTGTCTTGTGGAAAAATTTTCGGAAATTCGGCACAGCTATCTATTCGCAAAAACAGTGCAAAATCTGTAAAAAATATGGCAACTCGATGTTAAATAGGTTAAATCATGTCTGGAATCATGTCTGATTACCTGTGTAGGTTTTCCGATTGCAAATCCGACTATAAAATTTGCCAATTTCATTTTTATTGAATTCTTATATGAGATTACACTCAAAACAGATCATTATATACACTTCGATTCCGTCCGTAAATGATTAAACCTCAAAATCATTCTGATACGGTATTTAAGGAGTAAACAATACGTATTGATATTGTGTTTACGAGAAATGACATGTCACATATCATAGTGACATATGCCATAAATTGATTGATGGGTAAAAGATGGGCGCATAAAATATTTGTTCAATAAATACTCCTAATACCGAATTTAGGGGTCTTAAGTCTGAATGTTTGATGATCTAAGCTTTGAATATAAGCCTTTGATAGAAACGTCAGAAAATAGGCCGTTAAAACACCCATATTATATTATATGGTCAACTGATATGACGAGACGAAGCTTGGTGAAATAGAAGTTGATGACAAAACTGAAGTTCGCGACAACGGTGTCACGATGTTTTGATTCGTCGCGAACATATTGTCACGAACTTCTACTGTCACGAAGTTATATGATATAACTTATATCTCATCGATATGACTCGATTTTGGTGGAAAATCACCATAATTGTATGCAAGATTCTCCAGCTAATGCGATTCACTGTCTACTCTTTAAGATCGAGATTATCTTAATTTATTGTCGACTTCACGGCCATTATGATAAATTTACACTCGGTGACTTGAAATAACTTATTTCTAGCAATAATGAATAATTAATAAGTATCACTTTTTATTTTTGAAAATATCTCTCATACGTTTGAAAGACGAACTTCGTTTTGGTAAAGATGGTTTGTCCTTTGATTCTGACTCTCGGGTCGAATCAAGATCAGACTCAAAAAAATCAGAAGTTGTGTTACAGTTGGTTGATGAAGTATTCGCTGGTTCCTTTGCTGTTGAGGCTTCCTGAACAATAAAAATCAACATAATTTGTAAATCGGCTCAGAAATTATTCGAAACACGTTTGGGTAAAGTTTACCTTTATGAAAGCAAGCTTGGTACGGACATCATTTATGTCATTTCTAATGTCTTGGTCTTGTTCAGCAGATAGTGCAGCGCTTATGTTCTGATTTACAATAAGACCTGAATGATTTTACATAGATGTGTGTAAGTTCAAGACCGAGTTGTCCACTCTTATGTGTCAACCCAATTATCAAAAGTCAAAGCGAACTATTTGAAAAAACAAACATTTTTAACTGTTTACCAAAACAACGATTTATATACCTTTGACGTCTTGCTTGATATAATCCACCGCAGCATTTAACGAACTCAGCTGCGAATCTAAGACTGATTGACCTTGTTCGAGATTTCTAAAAAACCTTGACAGTAAATCACCGCTTTATTGACCAGTTTGAGAAAAAATGGCAAAACTCACTTCAACTTTCGTTCAAAGCTTTGTAAAGTATCATTTTGTTCACAAATCTGCTCAGTCACTTTAGTTGACATCACTTTATCTTCTTCAAGCTCATCCCAAAGCGATTCAATCTCTTGTTAGGTTAATTTTTTGCCAAAATTATCGATATCGACGACAATAAGTTTTCAATGTTAAATGGATAATTAACTGTGGCTTGGGAGATTTTTACCAGTTCACCGTTGACCGTTTCCGAAATTTGTTCAATTTCATCATCAGTTTGCTGTTCATTTTTGCTCGGAATTGTCTCCATACTTGATTCACATATTTCAAGATCGTTTGATACATTTGATTCAACTGCCATTTGGTTTGGAGTTGCTGACTGTAACGGAGCTGGTTCTGCATCTTTGAAGACTTTGAAGTCATATTGATTTCGCAGTAAAGCAAAACCAAATTCAGCCATTTGAAGTTTACTTCCGATATCATAAGGAAGCAAATAAAATTCGATTTTGGTACCGATTTGAGATGCAAATTTATTCACCGAAAGGCTATAATCGAGATATAAATCAATAAAAATTGTGAAAGCCTCATTTATGAAGCACGCGGTAACTAACAGCCGCGCCATGTAAATGTAAATAATAGCCGAATGATATCCTGTCCTGAACCCACTAGAATATGAAATTGAATGATCGAGCGAAAAATCTAAGATACGACCCGTAGCAAAGTCTTCAACCACAAGTGCAGCACTTGCGTTCAGTTCACGTCGTTGCAAGCTTGTATTGTTTCTTACTGCTGAGACTATTATCTGAGATCGATTGTGATTCAGCTCAACAAAGTGTTCTTCATATTCTTTTATTCCAAAATCAATTAAATTACATTTTGATAATAATGGAACGGGTGTTTCTTCGTCCATATAAAATATAAAACGCGTTGCCAAATCATCGAACGTGTGTAGTTGTCTTGATGTCAGTTCTCATTTACCGGTCAAGCGTCATACATCGGACTCAAGGAGGCCTAAAGATGTCAAAAACCGCAGACCTTGGTAAAGCTTGAAATTGGGACGTCTGAACGGAATTGAAAATTTCGCGAACGATTTCATAACGTTCGAAAGATTCTGAATGCGATTCAAACTTTGATGGATTAAAAGTAATTGAACGAATGTAAGAATATTGGGAGAAAATCAATGTGGGGTTTGTGGTGGCTCTGTCCGAGCGAGCTTGGGCGTTAGCGCTCTATTCTTACTAGCTTTGTCGAATGATTCGGACAGAAAAATAGTCGGGATAAAAGGGTTTCATTAAGCTAATGTCGCCTATTTGGTCAGTGAATTCGGCACTTCCACCGTGGAAGTTCCATCTCTGGTAGGGATCCCCTACCGATATAATATGGCCGAAATTTTGATTTTAAAATGGCTGGTCCGTTGATATTAGCTCAAAATAAAGAAATAATATTAATCCTAACTTTGTGAATTCCTGAGTGACTGACGAATACTTTAATCTCTTATATGCTGCATACAAGTATACGAATTGTGCTTATAATAACAATTAAAACCAAATTCTATTCATTGATATCAAGTTTTCCTTCATGGTTTTTAGACAACTATAACTCTTAATATTTTTTATATGAGTGTACCATATAATTCGCGTTTTGAAACAAATTATCAAACCGACACGCTGTGTGTCAAATCTCGAAAATTTCCTACCTGCAATGAATCCGGCATGACTTTTTAAAAATTGAAACCCCGTGTAAGAACACAAGATCAATTTATTATAGGATAAGAACGAGATCAGAGTTGATGTCTAACAGTTTATGTAACGTGGACAGTTTGCTTTTTAGCTTTGGACTGGGTAAAATACTAGACTTGTACTACACTGGTGTAATAAAGATACAAGCATTAAACTCCAGCTGGGAACGAATTTCGTTTTCAGGTAAAGCAATAGGGGATAATACGGTTCATGCAAAAACACAAACGATAAATACGATTATTATTCATTAGTTATTGGGACAGATGATTTGACTTCATCAATAGGCTTATTTTCTTGGTTAAGATGACCATTTTCCAATTCAATATGACCATTTTCGATTGGTTCATCAGAGGTTGTACCGGTTTGTTTAGTTTCGGCGGGAGTGAAATCATCTTCAGTTACATCTTTTTTATCTTCATCTGAAGAACTACCAGTAGTTGGGTCAGATTCTCCACCAGATTTGCTTCTGGACATGGTTCTTCCAAACCCTTTGACACCTTGAGCTTCGGGGCCCTTTGGTTGTCGAATCACCGAGGTTACTTCGGAACTTGTTTTACCATTGGACGAAATGGATTTTCGCATAAGCTTCATCTTGAGTCGATCGGGACGATCTTTGGAATCACTCGCGGCACCTTCTTTCTTGACAAGACGAACACCTGCGGCACATGACTTTCCAGATCGTCTAAATTTTACAAATAAGTTATTTATAAAATGAAAGTGAGTTTGCACAAATTATCAGTCTCCAAATCGAGATAGAAAACCGACTATTGACTTACTTGTTGTGGATAAGACTGAACGAAACGCTATCACCTGCACTGAGATCACTCATTTTGATTTCAACGAGATTTGAAGAATGAAAGAAAAGATTTTTCCCATCATCTCCTTCTTCGTTGACAATGAATCCGTAGTCACCTTTAATTGAGTCGATCACAGATACTTGAACTTTTCGTTTTGCCTTTTACCGGTCAAAACCCGTTTTTATAAACGATACTCGTCGAGTTAATCACCGAGTTTGCTTCGGGTTTGACCCTCCCTGAACATTGACAGCACGAACGAGACCAGTTGTTTGATGTATACCATGTTGATAACATACGTTGTCACCGATTTGAAGGGCTTTCTTATCTGCAAGTGATGTTGAAGTGAATTTTATTTCTTTACCATTCGATGTTTGAATGACTCCGCCATAGTTTGATGACCCAGATTTCAATTCGATGCGAACTAAAAATATTAATGGTCATTAAATTGGCAATATGATTCCCATGAGTTATGATTCATATCAGAATATCTGATGTATGATATCTAGGGATGATAACGTACCGGATCCATGATAAACCTGGTCTTCAATAATTTCATCGGCGTTGAGATCAATAGCTTCATCTTTTAATGGAATCGCAATAGTTTACAGTCGAGTGAATATCATATAGTGAGGTTTTTAGTTCGACCTTCTGAACCAAATTTCAAGGTCAGAAAATCACATTGCTAATTCCATTCCTAGTGGACGGACATTGATTCCGCAAACTTTGTTGTCTTTGACCCTTTCAGTATATTGAACAGTTGTTCCATGATCAATTTGATCTGGGGAAATTGATAACTCAGAATAATGGAAAAAGGTTTCACGAGTATGATCTTCACTTTCAATAAATCCATATGAATCTGAAGTTTTGAAATGAATTTGAAAAAATAAATGGGGGCAAACCTTTTTTGAGAATGATAGTACCCCGAAGGAGTTCATCAGAGCCAACTTGATTTTGATTCTCTTCAATAACAAGAACCTCAATGGCAGTTTGATCACCAGTTCTCTTCGATTCGACAATCTTGAAATTAACCTACAAAAATGTGATGTCAACTCTTGCCAATGGGGCTAGTGTCACGAAACGATCGACGCCTGAGAAACGATCGAACGTACCTTTCCACCAGATTGAATGTGTGCTTTTTTGACAGAATCAGCAATTCTTATTTCTTTGAGATCCTCGGTGGCTTGATCAACATATGTAATGAATTTGAGCTCTTCATCAACAGTTCCTTGGTAAACTTGCTTCGATACACTTTGGAATAGAACGCTTCCTAAATTATCATGTTTGGAAAATGTTTTTAAGTCAAAGCTAGGAAATGAAATACTTTTTCTGCTAAAAATATAACTTATTATATCGATTATTTTCGTTTGTAAAGTTGCTAGCAAGCCTTTATTATGGCCCATACATTACAAACGATGATGTTCGCGGACATTACCTTTAGGTAAGATTTTAATTCTGGTGGCATGTAGGCGTTTAGATTCGGCCATTTGATCTGGCAAAACAGTGAATTCGACTTCATCTGACATTTTGATACGGTGTGTAGAATCGATCAGTTCAGAACAATGAAAGAACATTCTGCTATCACGGGACTGGCATTTGATAAACCCAAATCCTTCCAAAACTATGACAACTGTAAATTGGTAATTTCAAAAACGAAACTGACCTTTGACCGCGGCAACAACACCGCATTCTCTTTTATCTTCAGAATATTCTTTTGTACGGTCCAAGTCCAAACAGACTGATATTGCTCTTTGTCGCGCATTGCGACGATCGGTTGCGATTAAAAAATTGACAGAATCATTTGGTAAGAGTGTATAAGTATTCCCATCTCGATCGTGATCCGAATATGAAAACTGAAGAAGTTCGTCTTTGATAGTTGCTTCAATTGTTCCAAAAGATTCATTTTCGTCATCGCGATTGTCGTTTCGACTATCTTTCATATTATTCTTGCGAGGCACTATAAAATTATAAAATTTTAACTGCTACAGTCGAGGTCAATGATTTATTACTGAAAGGTCTATTTCACTTACCAGAAAGAACCTTTATTGTTCCGTTATGAATAACGGAAGAAACATCGTCGAAAATGACACTTCCTTCGGGCAGAAGACTTATGTTGACAGCGACCTAAGGTTCATAATTATAGCAGTGAAATGGTTCTGGGGCAAAAAAACGATTAAAACGATTAAAATCGTTCACCTTACCTGTTTGTCTTTTCGATTTTCAATTAGAAATTCGACATCATTGCCAACACGAAGATCCGGTACGTCAGCAGAAACTTGTGAGTAATGAAAGAAAATTTCACCTAGATATTTGATCAGCGTAATTCTTGAGGAGTTTTACCGTAAACTGAGCCTAACCTGTGACGTCACTTCGTTTGATAAATCCAAAAGAGTCTTTCATGCCAGATACGCGACCCTGGTATCTAACATTGGGAGAAGCTCGTTCGACCAGGGTTACTTTTCTGGCACACATTGATCGATTTCTTTTGTCAGTTGCAACAAAAAATGATACTTTGTCTCCTGAAATGTCATCAAAATTTAATCTCCACGTGACCTTGCCCGTGAACAAACCTTTGTATAGCTGACATGCAGATGAAATATCACTTGCACCAAATGGTAAAAAGAAGAATTCGCCGGTTGAGTTGTAGGAAAGTGATCCAGGATGGTTTCCGCTGGGTGGCGAAGCAACTTCTCCATTAACTCTTTCAGGGCTGAAACTTTCGAAGTTGATTGTTCCTTTTTTCAGTTTCATGACTCGTGTCGCGACTTTTCTGTTGTCACGATCGATAATCACTTCGAATTCGACTTCATCATGCAGCCGTAAATCGTTTGAATTTCCGTTGAAATGAGAATAATGGAAAAATAACCGTCCTAAAGATTAATTATGAACAGAATTGCAAAACAGTTTTAATGGCCGAAAATTCAGGCTTTAAAAAGTTTTTTCACTGGACTTGCAGTCCGTGAAGCCCTGGTACCTTGTGAATTAGAGACATCATCAACAGATTGAATAAATCCGAACGAGTTCAATAACTTTTCGACATATCCAAGTTTCCTTTGACGAGGTAAATCATCTTGTCTCTCATCTTTATAGTTGTAATTGTCATTTTTGTGATTGCGGTCTCCTCGGCTAGCTTGATAGTTTTGTAATTTTGAGGGATTGCTTCTACGTTTATTATTCATTTTCTTGATAATTCGAAACTCTGTTGATTTTAGAAATGTGAATAGGACGCTACCGAATATACCCGAAGGTACTGAATTTACAAGGTCCAATCTGACGAACCGTGAGTATGTGCCTAATCATTATGGACATATTCAAAAAGCGTGAGGTGGTGATAAATTTGGATGAAAAACGCGATGGAGAAATTTGGATATTTGAGCGTTTGAAAAATAAAGTGGGGTTCGTCCTGAATCATTCGACAAAAATAGTAAGAATAGTGCGCTCACGCCCACGCTCGCGAAATTTCCTCAAAAATCACTTCGCATGCGAGTCAAGAATTAAAGCGGCAATCGTACGAAGAAGTACGAGCAATAACCAGTGGGTCAACTTTGACCAGAGTCGGACCCTTCATTATTATATCTCGTCGACTAATATTTCAGTTCTTCTAAAGTCCCAGGCTCGCTTTGAGGTGTTGAGTGCTCTCTAGCACAGCTAGCGGGAATCGGGCCAAAAGAGAGCATGGGGCTTTAGTATACTTTAAAATCTTCCCTTATTTAAACTTGTTTCTTATTTCGAATTAACAGGCGATATCTTGATATTAGTCGTTAAAACTACGTTACATTCTAAACAAAATTATTTCGTTATATTTAACATATTTTTTGATGCAGTTACTTTTGTTCAACTTTTGGCACTTATCCCAAAACTCAAGTGGAAGGCATTTCGATTAAGGGTAGCCCACTCTGATAGGAACCATAATTTGATTCTTGAGCAAACCGCGATGACACCTGGTGGAAATATTATCAGCCTATATTCCGTAGTCATATATTTATTCATATGACATCATTATGACGTCATCTTGAATTGCATTATATAATAAGTCTTGCGGAATACAAGCTTTTGAATTTGGACTGAAGACTTGACAGTAAACTGAAGGAAAATGATGTCATGATCATCACGTGACATCCGAAGGACAGATCAGTATATGTGTAGTACATGTGTGTTACAGATCAGTTTTTGGTGTGGTACATGTTTTTCTTTGATAATTGGCTCATTTGGGCATCCAACTCTGGTCGTCCCGGACGTAAACAAGAACATAAGCGGAATCGGAAATACAGGATTCTGGACTTTGAGGTGATACAAATTGATCATTGAAGTTTAACCACCTAAAAATAATTTGGTTGCACACATGGTCATTTTAGAATAGGCCCGTGAGATGAAAGAAAGCGAATAGAGTCGATTTACCTATTTTCCTGGGTATGTAAAACTGAAGCAGTATAATGTCCACCACCAAGTCGTCCCATATGATTTGAAACTGATAACAGGTTATACCTTGCATTACCAGATCCAGGTCCCAAAACATATGGTCCCAAATTAAGATGATTGATTGGAAAATGAACCAGATCGCACATTTTGTCACGAAAATAGCGGGTATAATGAAATCGCTTCAGGTGAAGCAATAAAACTGAAACATATTTTTAAGATCAAGCTCATTTTGTCAGCAGGTGAGATTATATATGAAATGAATTTTAAAATCAGGCAAACAACCAATTTATAAAATTAAAGATATCAACTTCAGACTAAAGTCTTTAGTAAATCGAACCTGGAGGTAAACGCCACATTTGCATTTGTTTGAATCCTTTTTTAAAATCTTTACACCTTGTACAATACCATTCTTCGCCAGAACCTATTTAAAATTATCATAATATCATATTATTAATTTGACATCGCTCATGATTCATGACCATAGCATGTATATCATCAGTAATTTGGTTCGAATGAATGACAAAACTTACCTAACTGTTCTTCTTCTGTGAATAATTTTAAGCACTGGTTAATATCAATTCCCTTTTCACTTTGATCGATTATTTCATGTTCGAGGCCGGGAATGTAAGAACGGATATGTGCGAGAAATATCATGCCAGCCTCAAGCAACAATGACACATAAATAATCGTTCCTTTTCATATCTTCGTCTTCATTTTTTTCTTCCTCGAATTCCGGTGCTTTCAAACTTCTTTCTGATTCCCATATTGTTGAAATGTATAGCTAGATAAATAATTATATTGGCCATCTGAGGTCAAGACGAGCGTATGGCGGGATGGGCCATCGTACAAATATTTTTGTTTTCATAAAAGTACTTACCAGATTGGCCTTGGAGATATATTCATCAATCTGTAATACTGTTTCGGAATTGAATTCACCTACACCTGTTTTTCCACAATATGAGTTTATTTGAATCAGTTTGAATGAAGAAGAATCTCGGATAAGAGTACCGATTTCGTCGGCGATGAGTTTTCGGAGATCATTTTCCGAAACACGTGAGGATTTCCCTGAATTCATTTCGTAAATTGAACTTGATAAAAAATCACTTGCGTTCAGACCAAAATAAAGGGGAAAGTTATTAAGGCACGTTATAAACGTTTTTGACGTAAACTTGTAGAATTGAAATTTACCGTTGTAGTTGAAAGGTACGTTTATGATGAACGGATGAGTAAATGGTTCTCTTCGTGCTGATCCAGGTCCAATTTGATCAACTTAATTAAAATATAAAGCCATTTGAAAATCATTATAGGGGGTACTACATCAGAGTTATAAACTTAATCACACGCTGACAAATTTTACATGAGAGTTCTATCATTTTATTTTAAAGTGGGGAAATTGTAGCTTGAACTTCAGACTAAATGGGGTTAAAATCAGTATACTTTGAACTGTATCACCGATACAGTTTGGTTTTAGTGATTAAGCAAGCTGTTTTATTCGGCTTTGAAAGTTCAAGGCCAGACCCGGATAATTAAAGACTCGAGTTCATTTTCCTGTTTCTGCTCTGTTTGATCGATTCCCGGATAAGTAATCCGGGATAACCAAGCGGTTCAGGAGCCCAAATTGTGATTTTAGTCATATGTCACTAGCGATGAACGGACCATCTGCTTAGTCCAAAATCAAAACTTACTTTGATATTCGAGGTAGATGGCAAGTGGATTCGAATTGTTTTTGAGTTCAAACGCGACGATGATGTCATTTTCAGAAATATCAGAAGTATTATCGGTTGCCATAAAGATTTTATGAATTCGATTATTGTAAATCTCGACGACTAACCAATCCGAACTTTATGCGGCTATAAAATGTATGAATTTCCACGGAAACCTCGAACCAGGAGTTTCTAAACCTCAAACTGTGAGTTATTCCCAACCAGAGTTGCGAATCCAGCCGAAAACATTTCAGTTACTGGTCTTTTCAGTGGCAGTACATAATACTTTTCCGTGGTAAACGGTTTACCGTAAACCACTATCAGTGGCCACTCAAAACCAGTGCTAACTAGATAATCAGTGGAACCACTGAAAACCACTATAAATAAAAAACCACTGGAATTAATTTTGACCACTAAAACAAGGATACCACTATCAGTAGTAAGATCACTGCCAGTGATTCACTGGTGGTTTCGCAACTTTGATCCCAACTCAAGTATCCGTAAGTTAAGCTATGTTTTTCTTGTAACGTCATAGCCATTCCTTTTTTCTTTTTTATACTTTTCGAGTGAAGTGATGACATCACTGATTTTGGACTTTCGTTTTACAGATAACATGGTCTTGATTGGATGGGCAAGGCGGCCAACTGGGATGATCGTCATGGCCAAGGATTTTTTACATGCTTTGGCCGTTTAACTATGAGTTTTTATAGCCTGTAGATCACAGACTCTAAAAAATATTAATCGGTTCCTGGAGGTAGAGGCAAGGATACTGTGCAAAAGGGATCAAACGTAACGGACGTTATTTTACAATCTGGGCATCGTACCGTACTCTGAAAAATAGTTATTCTATCAACCCAAGTGAGGTTAACAGACGTTAGCTTCTTTAAGCTGATCATTTTTGGTTACCTTGAATTGACCGTGAAAATAATCAGTAATGATTGAAGCATTTCTGGCTAAATGAGCTTCCCAGGCTTCAACAGCAACTGTTTCGTCTGGTCTGCCCTGATTATCTGGTAATTCTATATATGGTTTATTGATAACTCTGTTTTGATCTTCATGTAATGCATCCAACAATGTGGAAATTAATTCCTGAGAATCGTTTTGATTGTATCCAGAGAATTGGTTGTTGATCTAAATATGGTCGGTCAGTTATCATCAATGTCAAATATAAACCGATTATTGGATCAGTTGAAAAACCGAAAATCGATCCATATACGGGACTAAAAAATGATAAGGAAATGTTCGAACTATCACAATCCTTGTTCAACCTCGAAAAAAGAATGAATTGATATTTTAAGCGCTTTTGTCTGCCTAGACATCGAAACTTTGGTACGACCATGAAACTTTATTTTCTTGTAAAATCGTAACGCAGAATCATTGCGTAAGAATCATGCCCTAGCCTAACTGGTGAATCCGATGGTATTCTTCTCAAAAATGTACGACAAATCCTCCTGGTCCGGAAGATAGACAAAATCTAGGTCAAAAATCTTCAGCTTATAGATAAAACAGTTTTATATGCAGCATATGTCTACAAATAGAAGACAAAAATATGCAGGCATTCAGTTTTTAATAATGTAACCGTTTGATAACAAGACCGATTCCTCCTCTAAACGAGGAGCGCCATCGAATTTCACGTGACGGGTTTGAACTGCAATTAAAACCGAGATCGTCTGCTTCAAATCAAAGAAAAAATGATGAAGAGAGCTGTCTTCAATGCAGTTGGAAAAGTTATGGGGAATGAAAACTTGGGTAAATTATTTCATAATAACGAGTCGTCAGATAAAGTAAACGAAAATTCCAGCGATATCGAGTGTAAAGTTACATAAAGTCACATAAAGTTACACAAAATAATCATGAAATTTTGGTTTCACAGTGTGTTTCCAACGGTATTGTCACAGCAAGGCGATATAAGATTTTAGTCAATCTTTATCGTTATAACGGCTCGCTGTACCGTCTTTGTTTGGGAATCACTGTGTTATTTTCCATAGTCTATGGACGATAGAAAACCTGATGGTGTGAAGCTTAAAACTAAGCCTGAACATTTTCAGATATGAGTCCGAATACAGACCGCCTTGAAAGAACGGACGCATCCAATATGAATGAGGATGAATACGCTGAGCTTAGGTTCAGACATAATTTACGTCGTTGATATTATCAGAGACACTGCTGAATCCGAAATAAAGCTAGTCAGACAGCGCGAAGAAACTCAGAAAATAATGGAGGATAAGCAAGCCCGAAGACGATACGCCCGAGGTAATCCGTCTAACCCCTACCAGCTGACCTATCTTTAGAGCTAAAGATAATCATTTTATAAGCATTCCGAACCGCCATAATATAAGCTGGCGTCTTTTAACCCGAGCATACACATTTAAAGTTGAGAAATGGATTATGACAATCGAAACCCTAGATATAATACTTTGCATTGCGATCAATGAAATGCATATGTATGGTTGCACATCATCTAACCCAGATTATACGTGGAATAAAACCCGATTTTTGATCTGGTTTATTTTTGCGAGAAAGGGATTATTAAAACTGTCTACAAAATAAACCCGATGGGTGCCGAGAGAATAAAGCGTCACCGATATAAGTTAAAATATTTTTCAAGTGTTATCCGTTTTTTTCAAGCTGACCCATTATCTTACATCAGGGTTTTTTGAAGACAGTAATTATTATTATTTTTCAATAACTTCCAAAAAATACACAAAATATATCTTTATGTCATATGTTAAGCAACGCAGCGCGAGGCGATCAGATCAAAATATAAAATCGAAAATGGAGAAAATGATAAAAGGAAAAGTTTTTTCAAAAAGCAATTTAAAATGAGGATTGATAGACCTATTAATAGTTTTAACTTATTTTTAAATTATTCAGGTTTATATTTTTATATAAAACAAAAAAAAGCATTATCAAGGAAGAGTCAACAAGAATAAAACAACCGCCACGAGTCCCAACAGATAATTCAATGGGAGGAATGATCAGTTATGTACGAGACTCTGCTCAATATTCTATTCAAAATTTCTTTCAAGACTAATAAATCAGACTATTTCATTGAACAACATCGTAAATTACCTGTCCGACAGCTTTTTTGACATCAGAGGGAGCAATACTTGATTCGTGACCACTCCACATTTCTTTGATAAGTTCTGCAAAAGCTTTAGATAGTCTCCCACCTGTACCAAGCGGATTATTTTGATTAATTTCAGCTTCCCATTCGCCAGATAGAAAATAATTTGCCAATGGGGCGACAGCAGCAAGACATTGAATGCCCGAATTCATAAAACAAGTATTTCCCAAATTGACCAATCCGCAACGACCTCCTTTTCGTGATACTGATGACGAGAACTGAGCTTCTTTAATTTTCTTTAGCTCGGCATCACGTGGCCAGGTTCCGTCTTCATTCTAAATGAACTATTTAGCATAGCGTTTGGAGTTTCATGGTCATACCTGGAATTCGCATAGGATTTCGCCACGCTCGTGAAGCCCAAGCTCATATAAAGATTGATTCTCGTCTTGAACCTGTCGCCACCTAAAGTTCAAATTAAAAAGGTTTACATCGCCTCCAGGATATACAGTGAAATTGGCGACAAATCACCTTTCTTTCTCGGTTTCCCGGCACCATGTTCTTGTTTGGGCTTCCCTGTCAAAGTATTCCTGACATGAATCTTCTTGTTTTGCACCAATTAAAATATCTCGGACCATCTCAGCTTTACTCTGTGTCCTGAACACCAATTTGTTAACGTAGGATAATCATACGCCCAGTATCATTATACCTTGTGAAGTGTTTGAAAGTATATTTTCCTCCATTTTCATGATGATCCGAGGAATCGAAATATGTTAAAATTTTTATATCAACAGGATAAATTTCGACGAGTGTCCGGACTGTAAATTTTCCAACTTTGATTACTTTTCGTCTATTATCACGTGGTGATACTTTTTCGCCTCTTTTCCCGTGCCATTCATTGAGCAGCCTATAAGCATCTTCTGGTAGTAACGAATAATCTTGATTTTCTTTCAGTCCAGTTTTCAGTTTCCCAGATTCAAATAATATCGAAATATCCAACGGAGAGCATTCTTTTATCTTTCCACGCGCATATTCACGCCATTCCTTAAATTTATATTGCTTTCGCTTCGCTAACGGACTCAGAAACCCTTTTACCCCGACTAAACTTGACCTAACTAAGAACCTGGAACCATCAAAATTTCGATTTGACGCCACCTAGTGGTCAAAATTTTTTTGAAAAAATGTCTACTAAGGACCTTAGTCTAAGGTAGCCCCCCTTTATAAATACCTCAAACCACTTGAAGGGAATCAAACGCCAAACGTCTCCTTCGTGCAATGTAGAATTCATATGAGTCTTTATCACTCTATTCTGAGTTTCAATCGCGGGGACTTCACCCCCATTGCAAACCTCCATTTCGTCATCTTCAACTCTCACGGTCATCTGAAAAATAACACGTTATAAAATTTATTTTGTAACGAAATTATTTTTACGAATTCTTGGAAAATTATGACACAACAATTTATGCGGGAGAAAAGGGCAACTTTCTCGAAAATTAAAAAAAAATATTATTTATTTTCCTCTAGAATTATTTCACGGAATAATTCTATCGGCGCTCGAATAATTTATTTATTTGTAATTTCTCTGTTTCACTTTTCGGCTACGGGCATCGGGTATTGACAGTATTAGAAAGGGATTGAAAGTATTTTCTCAAGTCAATTCCAAATTCTCTCCCTTCAACCAATCACATCACAAGATGAGTCACGCAGAGCATCGCATCAGACATAAAATGACTCATCATCACCATCCAAAAATGAGTCATTATTTTAAAAACTTACGTTTTTGCTGAGAAGATGAATATCTTTATTTTCTTGCTGACATCGAAACTCGTCCTAAATGATGGAAATAAATCATAACGATTTACTAGCTAGTAAATTCTAGTAAAAATGCGTATTCGTGGAAAAAGGGAGTTCAAAATTCGAGCTTCAGACCGGTTCTTTTAAAGCTGGTGATCGTAACAGTCACATTACGAGCTGGTTCTCCTTTATCAAAAAGGAAACATTTTACATGTAACGTTTTTATCATTTCCGCGCACTTTTCCCTATCAATGATAGGCTATCATAATGTGACTACGAGGGGTACCTCAAATTAGCACATTAAATAATAGGTCACGTGACTTGAGATGCATGCGACATGTCAGTAACATGCCGTATGAAACTGTGCTTATACTGGAGTTGAACTTTTTCAAAAAGTTTATACAGTTTACCGCGATAACATACCAAAACATCTTCCCAGTAAGGCATTCTCTGAATAGTTTCTGGATTGACGGTAATAAAATCTTTGAGACTTCTGGTAAAGGAAAGTAACCGACAGAAAAATAGACGTCTTTATTTACCGATACACTCTTCGAAGCCATCCATAAAGGAAAACATTTACGCGACATAGTCTATGACTAGGCATACGCAAGTGAATTTTCGAATACATGGGCGAGTATAGTAACTTCCGGTTACATCCACTTACAGCAGAGATTTAGGGCTTGTTAGAAGCGTAATAGGCTAGATATCATAGGTGGGACTGAAAGTCAAATTTTTCCTTGGAAGCAATTCGTTACAGTATAACTAAGGTTCGCTGAAAGTTTCAGTCTAAACGGTCTAGGGAGTAAAAAGTTTGAAATTTTAAGCGTCCATCTGCGTATGCCTATCTATGACTCTGAGCGAATCACTATTAATGATATTGAGTGAAATGTCTTTTCGAATGAGGTTTCGAAAGTCGAATGTCACAAAGTTTGCATTCACTTGTAAAATCATTGTCGAAGTGATGTTGTGTTTGGTTGTGAATGGACACGTTTTACAGTGATATTGTCGTTCTGGATGATCGTTGTTTATATGTCGACGGTACTCTTCCACAGTGCGGAAGTGTTTGCTGTTATAACAAGGATCAAATGAGCAAAATAAGTGGGTTGGATTACGCAGTGATTTTGGCCGTTTATTGGATTGTTCATCACTATCCAGGCTTTCTAAAACTTCTAGGAAAGAACGTTTTTTGCGCTTTCTTTTTGTTAATGGTTTCGTTGGGGTTTCTGTTCGAGCATTAGAAGAAATAATCTCTTTTCTCTCATTTTCAATGGAAGAAGTCGGGTTTAACGAGCCTGATGTTGTTCGTTTTTGAGCTCTTTCATCATTGTCCAGGATTTGAAAAACTTCCAGAGCAGAACATTTTTGACGCTCCTTGTTTGAAGATGTTTTTGTTAGTAGTTCTGTAAGAGTTTTGGTTGAAATTATCACCTCGCTCACATTGGAAGAGGTAGAGGGTAGCAAGCCCGATGATGTGGGTTGTTGGCTATTTGCTAGTTCATCTTGAATAATTGCTTCAAGCTGAGCGTTATTTTGACCCGAAAGGTCCAATTGAAACGATTTCACTGATTCTTCTCGCGTTTCAGGATCTTTTACAGCTTCAAATTGAGACTCCGGTTCAGAAATTCTGTTTGCATCTTGTAGTGTTGTGTCCAGTGAAAGAGCTGGGTGAGTAAATAACATCGTTTCTTGTGACTCGTCGGCTTGGAACTCGGCTTGTGACTCGTCGCTACACGATTCTGAACTGGTATAATCCGAATTAGTACAATCGAGTGTGATTACGGGAACAACTCGATCTTGGGCTCTTTTCTCATCTTCAGCGTCCTTTTTAGCCTGTAGAACAGCTTTAATTTCTTCCAACTCCTTTGACACAGCCTGATATTTTTCATAATATAAAGCACGATCTCTCTCTTTCGCAGCCACCGAAGCTTTCAGAGTTTCATTTTTTGCTGTCATGTCTTGCAACTTGGATTCCAGTTCGCTTTGTTTTATTTTTGATTGGGATTCGAGTTCCTTCATAGTCTCGATGACACCTTGGAAGGTTGCAGGACATCGTCGGGATACGACTCGAGAATCTATCCCGGCTTCGACGTATTCAGTTTTTGGGACGATCATTTGTGTTTCTAAACTTCCAGAGGCTTCGTCGTTTTTAAATGTTAAATTGCTCTTTCGCGCCACCTCCGACCAGCAAGATGTCACCAGATGGTAATATCAAGTCGTTTCACGATCAGCATGACATGAAAAGCACCCATTATTACATGGCGGGAGGTGTTGGTCAACGTACATGAAAATGATCACTTATGAGTTATAAAGTATAACCGATTGGAATCATTATTCCGAATGATGATACATTTTGATTTTAATTTAGATAATTTATTAATGAACACTG
>SCLD01130706.1:0-24684 GCA_004367895.1 Oikopleura longicauda
AGTTGCACACAGTTTCATGAGAGATCTTACTACAGCTCTTGTCGAGCGAACATGCGCAACCTTTTGCGGTCAGAGCCAGATATGCGCGGACAGCGAAAAAAGGTCGTGACCAGCTTATGACATGATTATAACAGTCTGTAACTAACAGCCTAATCCTTAGGCCCCAAGGTGTGACTAAATTTAAGTTTTAACCCCTTGCAAGACTAGTATCATAAGGGTTAGATTCTTATAAGGAACCTAATCGATCAAAGTAAAATATTCTAGAAGTCAAAAGATGAGATCCGAGAAAAAAGTTTCTAGATTCCGTTTCAATATTGGCTAACCGTTGTTTGTTATCAGTTAGTAGCAAATTTAACTTCAGGTAAAAATTAGAGTTAATACAAAAAATTTTGAAGTGGTTCGTTCGGTCGGATGCGTGGGTGGCCATTGTCCAATAAGGGACGGTCATTTCGTATCGAGGTCCGACGAGCGCCAAATTTGTACTTTTTTCTCCAGAACATCAGAAGAGAATATTATTATTATTTTTCGTATGATTTTACGTAGAGAAACTTTCTGTGCAAAATTATTACGAAAATAAGGTTTCTTGAATGATTGTTGGGATGTCTCGTGCTAACGCCTAGACTTAAATTGATATTCCTGTGCTCACGCCTGGAATTAGGCGAACACTGGTGTTGACCGTGTTCATTACTTCATATCATTATGTAGCACCCCTATACTAACGTATTTATATACTAGGTGGGTAGTATAAGATATAACCTAAAAAAATTAACAAATAATACGTCCTAGGACGAAAAATTTTTTTTTCTTTAAAAATTTCTCTATTTTTGTGAGTTTTAGTGTAAATGAAGCTCATAGAAGGAGAATTTATGCTACGATAATAGAATTTGAACTTGTATAATCTGTCTACTAAGGCTTGGTACTTAAGGTTTGATTATGGTTCGCTAATAAGCGTAGATAAAGTTAAATTCGATATATTATCGTAAAAATAGTAATAAAAATTATAAAAATCATGTGATTTATGACGTGAAAATTTCGAGTTTTGGTTTAAACTATCTAGTTTTTTCAGAAATTTCGTGATAAAATCAAAATAAACTTAATCAGCCCCTTTTTCAAGATTAATTCAGATCAGTGTAGCCCTACTATATATATAGAAGATCTGGCCCACAATCATAAGAAATTTTATTTTCAAATTCGAGTGAAATTGACGAATTTAATTTAGATAAAAGGAATCGGAAATGCCGATTTTAGGCTGTACAACCGTGGAGGAAGCCTTTGCGCTACACCAAGCGGAAGAGACTAGAGCTGGTCGCCGTGGAGAATTCTACGATTTCGTTCGAAGTATCCCGGTAGTCCCAATATCGTCTACTGTGCCAACACAGGAAGAATTTTTGAAGCAAGCGACGCCAATAAGTCAAGTGAAGATGTTAGTACATCAAGCTATGTCCAGGCCAGGTAAATGAATAATTGAGCCACAACTTATAAACTGAATGGGTGATTATCCTCAGATTTCGTCCTTATCTTCAAAAATTTAGGCAATCTTCGTACGAACTACATTTTCAATGAATCTGATGCGGAGAAAAAACTAGCAGTGCAAGTTAGAACGGCGCTAGCTAGAAATTCTATTCCAACCAAGGAAAGATAAATAGTAATATCCTGACTAAGTCAGTAAAATTAAACTATGAAAATTTCATAAAACACAAAAATTTACTATTATTCCTGTAAAGATCCGACTTCAAGTCGTAGGCACCAATGAGGAATCACGTGGGCTACAGATTGATCTGGATCAAAATATCCATGCTTCGATTACACAAGAAGCAAAAGTTGGAGAGCTGAAAGCAGCGGTCCAATCACTACTAGCGCAAGCAGAAGACTTTGACTTCAGAGATAAATACACTTTTGGAGTCATTTCAGTCAGAGCTGATGGTCGAAATCATGAAGGATCGTCAGATCCGGATCCACAATATTTTGGATTGGCAATTTTGGATGATTTCACTGATCAACAAAAAGCGGATATCTTGGCTACGGAATTTCCGGAACTAGAAGCAAATGACAGAGTTCGTCATTTTGACTCTACCAAGGTCGGTTACGTATATATAAATATATAAGTATATACTAAACTATTTATAAATATATAAATATATACTTTCTTTCATAAATCAGTAACCTTTTAAAGCTAAAAAGATTTGCCACACTGGAAAATCATGGTACGTGTGCCCAGTTGTTCAATGAAGATCCCCTCGAAAAGGGTAAACCATTTCAATTTCCACCCAAGTTCTTTCATTTACAAAAATATTTGGAGCTGATCAAGTGGCCGATTAATAAGTATGCTGCTTTGGATCTAAAAGTTACGCTTTTTGAGCGAAGAGTATGTGGGCGGATTGATCGGGTGCCTGAAGTTGACCGAGTGTTTCCAAAATGGTCACGTCTTGACTCTAACAATATTGTTCCCTCAATGGAAATTAGAGCGAATACCGTGTTTACGGTAGAAGTAGACAAAATCAAGCAAATGACGGAGCTCTACAAGAAATTGAAGTTTCCACTAGGATTGGATCATTTTCAACCGTTTGAAGGGATGGTAGTGCGCGTATTGCAAGAAGTTCCGCCGATGTTGGCGAAGAAGTTTTCCATGGTAAACTTTTATGCTACGTTAAGAACGGAGAGAGCCTTTATGGGTCAAATTTTCGCCCAAGAATCGATTCGGACGCCAGAAGCATATAAAGAAATTTTGCGATTGGTTGATTTCAATGGTATTGTTCAACGACTGATGTTGAAAAGCGTTCTTGTTCTACTAAGTCAATTAGAAGCTTTGGATCCGCAGGAAACTGATCCAAAAGAACTCATGGCTGACTGGAGAACCACGTTTAAAGAGAAAATCGTCATGCTTATGGTTAACTCCTTCGTTCTCAGCGTAGATTCGTCGTTTTTGGATGGTTCGATATTCCAAGAATCACTGAGAGTAACGTCAGCTGAGCAATGGGAAGGGTTTGCAAATCGGATCAAAAGCACCAAATTGCAACTACGAAACAATCGGAGTCCAGATCAGTTTCTAAAACAAATACGATCATTGATCGGAGCAATCAAGGTCAAAAAACCGGAATTGGCGTCCGGACTGGGCAAGTGTGAACAAATGCTGGAGTATCAATTCAAATCTCCAAAACCGGTCAACCAATGTCTGGAACAATTGGCACAAGTGGTAAGTATAGTCTATACGGGTAAAACAAATTAAAATATTCCTGTTTAAGGTATGGACACTCCATAAACTTCCGGACAAACTGGCGTATAAGCATGGATTCATACTGGCTGATCCAGAAGCACGGAAACGTCTCACAGGGGCTAATCCGAGATTGGATCAATTTCACTTGAGGAAAATTTCAATCAATCCGGTGGAGCTCAATTATCATTTGAGTATCAAAAGGCTACTGTTTATAACAGAAAATTTACGAAGGGAAAATGAAGGAAAGTGTGAATAATAATAAAAGTAGCTACATAAATTATGTAATATAAACTAAAATTTTCACATATAAAAAAGCGTTACGTGTTTATGATGGCATTATCTCGCCTATGGACATTGAAATGTTAATGGACCCAATACTGTTTAAACAGGAAAGAAACTCTCCAGCAGTTTCGATCTTCAATTACTTCGATGAAGCGAATACCGATAAAAATCTTCGGTCGGGAGATGCGGCGTTGTTTATGGACACCAAGTCAAAAATACGATTACGAATCGAAGCAAAATTTCGCCCAAGTCTGCATGCCATTGCATTTCCATCTTTGGATGATGTGCAAGAAACTACTGATACGTCAGAAATACTGAAAAAGATCGAATTATCTAGAAATTTTGATCTGATCTCTTCTGATAGACTTAGAAGTACTATGGAATCAGAATTTCAATGTTGTCATGTGGAGATAAAAACACGGGGATACGGTACAAACCGGAGAGTAATCAAAATGAAATGTCAGCGTAAGGCAGCAGTTAATAATCTGCGCTGTCCATTACATATGGGAATGCCTGCGCCTGATCCCAAGGAAAGATAAGATAGACTTAAAAAACACTTGACAAAGTTTTAGAACTAATTCTATTGTTATCAATAAAAGTCCACTATTGCACTACTGTTTTCACAGGAAGAAATGATTAACAGCAAGCATTATCAGTTGTTATCGGATGTGTCGATCATGCTACCGTTTAAGACGGATAATGCTTTCCAAAGACATCAGATGAGCATGGAAATCCTGGATCATATGCACCAGAAAGATACAGTAAGCTTCCAGATTCTGGCAGAAGAAATGTGTCACTGGTGGATTAAGAAGAAAAGAAATCCGAATATAAAATTTCCGGAAGAAACTTTTCGTCAAAAATTCGGGAACCATGCCCCTCAACCTTCGTGGTATCACGTATCGGAGAGAATGAAATTCCATATTAGGGAGTTGGCGCCTAATCAAGAACTCCCGGATACGGTTGAATATTATGTTGAATTTCTACGTTTTTTAACGAAAAAAAGTGGATGGTTTCAATATATTGGAGGGGAATCTGACTTTATTCCGTCCAGTGACGAAAAATCATGGGTAAAGCCGATGCACCCGAAGCCAGAATATCAAGGCAATCAGATTTATTATAATGCGGAGGTGTATACCAATGCTCCGAATTGGTTCAACTTCAATAAACCATTGGAAATGGCCCCTCAACCAGGTGTAATTGCTAATGAGGCCCCCCTCTACGTCTTAGACGTTGATCACACATTGAAATTAGATGTGGTCGCATGTCTTCATGTGCGAATGGTGTGTTTTGGAAATGACAACAAATACAACATGATTAACACGGAGATGGATGCTACAAATCGTTTGGATCAAGATATTTCGGCCCCGTTTTTGTTCATGTTGGACGAATTTACTGATTGTGCTGATCAGAAACATCCGTTTCCCATTACATCTTATTCTCCTGCATTTGGCAGTACACAGATTCCTACATCAAATGATGAAGATTCACCACCACTTCAAGGTCATTACGTAGACATTCTTGGAAAAAAACTGGAGCTCCAAGAAATAATGGATGATATGACTCTTCTCACAGATACCAGCTTGAAGAATTGTAAAAACAACCGGAAAGCGATGTTGGCCGAGATCGAGAGACGCTGGTTGGATGATAAACTGGTCAGTGAATGGACTGGAGAGCCAATACGTCCGACGGACGAAGAAGAATATGATGAATACGTGAAAGCTGAAATGGCACGTCTCACAGCTCCGATCTTGATCGCAACAATGATTCATAAAGTGAAGAAGTATGCGAGACGAAAAATTAAAATGGTTTTTCATGTTACGGGGTACCCGGATACAGTTCGTTTTTTCAAAAACAGACTTCATCATGTGAATCATGTCCCTGAATATATTCTTCGACATGCTCGATTTGCAGATTTATTCCAAGGTAAGAATAAAACTCAAATAAAATAATTGATAGTCATACATACTTCAGAGAAGGAGAAAATTATTAAACTTTTACTCAATTATTTAGGTCATCGAGATGTTATGACGCTCCTGGATGATATTCAACTGGATTTTGTGGTCCCAGTCCCATCTAATGGTAGTTTTTCCCGCCCAAATGGGGTAAAATACCAAGGAATTCCGAATATTCAAAGTGCAAGAGGTTTCAAATGTTTTGTAGAAAATCCTGACATTCACACCTTCGATTTCATCGTAATCACGTTAAGAAATGACCCGAAACAACCATATAGCGAATATTTGCTTCCTATTCCAAGTGGTTTTGCGGTTTGGTCAGCAATTTCTGATGTTGCAAATCCTTCAATAGTTACCAATAGATTGGGAGAAGATAAATTCAATAAGAATCTGGACTTGTTGGCTGAGAAAACTCCTATGGGTCATAGAAGAGACATGCTTGTATGCAACAGTAAAATGGTAAATTGAGTTTTGAATATATAGTTTAACACTAAAGTAATTATTTAGGTTCGAAGTAAGGTGATTCGTCAAATATTGGCCAATCAGCAAAATAGACCGGAGCACACCTACGTCATGGCGACGGATGAAAGAGTGGCAAACGATTTTAGGCAAATTCCAATCCTGGCAGCCGGATATTCACAACCAACTATTGTGGACAATGTCAACTATCATTGCACTGCTCACAGTGCAGTTACTCCAGTCTTACTGCAAGCCTTCAAAATGATGAATCCTACCATGAAAATGGAATTAAATATTCCCGAGAATGAGGAAGGAGGTGTCCCTGAGGATCTTTTCGGCAAAGCCGTAGGCAGTGGCTATGCGACCATGGCAGGATTACTTGGTTTCAATGGAAATGGGGGTTTCAAATCAGCAATGAAACTTGAAAAAAGGGATATGTTGGTCACGGCAGCCCAAGACACTAATGTGCATGGCTATGCTGAAACCTACGTAGATTTCTACGAAGCCGAAGCTCCAACCACTGATGAAGAACGAGCTACGAAAGAAATTCGAAGAGAGCATCAGAGTAATTTATGGCACCTCTGGTCGGATAAATATCGGGCGTATCATGTTTCGATTGAAGGTGGTATAAATGGCATGGAAATGTATTATAGAAAATTCAAATTCATGTCAGTTGACCCAGAGAAGTTATTCAGAAGAGCGCTCATGGATGCGATGCAGTCAAATCCGAGAAACCGCTTCCACCCAGTGGTAATGAGGGAGAATACCTATTCTAGGGAAGCTATCGAGAATCTAACGCAACTTTCCCTATCCGAAAATTTTTTCGTAGAAACGCCACGGACTCAAATTGAACAACAAACGTTTGCACAGCGAGAACAAGTTCGTTTGGCATATCCACCGGAACGAGCCCCAGTGCAACATCTACTCCAACGGAGAACTTCGGAACTGACACTCTCAGTTCCATCTTCAGTACAAAGTCTGACACCATTGCAATTAGCAGCAGACCGAGTCAAAGAAATTCGAAACCAACCAAAACGTCCATCAGAGAGAAAATTCTCCATCTTAGATGAAGCTCAGGTAAAAATTTCAAAATCTAAAAAGAATATCTGCCGGATAAGAATTTATAAAATAACTTATTTAGAAAATCATGCGAGCACACAAACAGAAAGGGGACTTCTACTTGCAAATGAATACACGTGATCGTGAAGATTTTGATGAGCTAAGAAGAACTCCAGCCGCAAGAGCACATCGTGATTGGCTAGTTAAAAAATTTTCTGAGCAGGATCTTGATTATGCAAAATTTTTGGATATCATAACCTTCTGTCATACAGAAAAACATGAAGATGGTTCGCCACCCACCTTCAAACTTAACTACCTAAGATGGGAAGAAATTCGTCCTTCAATGGAAAGTAAATGTGCAGCGAGTCACGTGGCCATGATTCGCAATCACTACAAAAGAATTTTGGAAGCGGAAAATCTACTGGGGCAATTCGCATCAAATCACTTGAAAATGGCACTAGAATATTGTGGTTTCTACCCTGAAAGGAAAGGTAAGCATGAAATTAAAAATACTGTATGAAAACTAAGCATGTGATAATATATACTATTTAGCACCTAGAGCTTACAATGATAATGTCATGATGGGTCACATTGGACGTGCGTGGGCAAGACTTGCATCGTATTTCTACAAAGAAAAGACCCTTGGAGAATTGACACCACGAGCTAGAAGCTCTGCCTACGCCCGTGGCGTACGACCAATCAGAAATGAATCTGAAGATTCTGACGAAGAAAGAGAAACTCTTTCACAAAATATCCGAGAATCTCGAAGGTAATTCTTTTAATTATTTAATTTTTTAAATAAAAAGTCATACAGGGCTAGACTAGCTATAATATTTAAGACCTATTATTATGCTAAGCTTATTTCTTTTCGATGATATCGAAGAAAAACTCGTTTAAAAACTAAATTTAGAACTGATGGCTCTCTATCAATACGTTCCCGTCCACGAAGACGTAGAACACTTCAACAATCACCCAGTTTGGAAGATATCGTAACGGATGAAGCCGAAAATGAGTAAAAATTGATGACAATAGCTCCAATAATATAACTACAGTGTTAACTGAAAATTTTCCATAACTCAAAATTTTTCAAAATTCCATATAATCCACCCATTCCTTTCTCCTGCAGTGCAGTATTCTCCGTGAACTATTTCCATGTGACTCAACCGATGTACATAATAAAATATAATAGTCCGAACTTTTCTTTTAATTCTAATTCAAAAGCAATAGAGGTGATAGTTTAGAATGCCGACAAAAACTAAGCATATGGTTAGAAAAGCTTCGATGGGTGATAATGCGCCATTGGCGAAGATGATTAAGCAAGAAAAAGTGGCCGAAATTCCTTCAAAGGAAGATGAAATGAAAGTAATCTTAAATTCCGACAAAGTCGTAGAAGCCACGAAAGCCTTGAAGAAAATTCCAAAGAAGGCAAAAAATGAGAGTCTCACTGCTAGCGAAAGTGAGGAAGCTACAGCAGTACTGAAAGTAAGTGTATTCATAAAGGCTGTTGCTAATTATTGAACTAGACGGATAATCTGGATGCGATGGAAAATCAGATTGTTAATACCCTTATACATCTTGCAGATGGAGCTAAAACAGCAGAATTTGAAGGTTTTGATGAGGAAGAGGATGCAGCAGCGCTTCTAGATACAGTTGAAACTGAAGACTCTAGAGTAGCTGAAACGATGTCGCCTTTGCCTGAATCAGAACTTGAAGTGAAACGCACCTCAAAACAACATGTTCAAGAAGGGGACATTCGATATATTGTGGATCAAGTAGTTTCTCACATGGCTCCAATGATTAAATCTCTCTGTGTAACAGATAGAATGCTTCAAGTTCAGGTATTTTTTACTAGATAAGCTACATTTAAACAATTGGAGAATCGTATACAAAAAACATAAGTTGAGCAACAAACCATAAAAATGGCTGTAATCTCATCGTCATGATAAATAACTTCATGTGATCATGTATCGAAATGAAACTTTAAATATTCGAACGATCTTATAACATAAATCGTCATATAAGCGTAGATTCTCTCCAAGACTAGTATTTACACTAGCGAATTTTGAAGATCCCTTACAAAATAAAGGGATCAATAATAGCCATAAAATAATCTGTTTTTTAGCAAGAATCCAATGATTGGAAAGAGCTAGCTACACTATTAGTGAAGAATCCAAAAGTTGGCGATATGCAATGGAATGCGAAGAGGACTGAAAATGTGAAAATTCAAGAAGTTCGAGCGGCAATAGCTTTTCCGTGTCCAGCTGAACAGACTTGGGAACAGTTTATGTCATCTCCACTCTCATCTCCGGTATGGACCGTAATTACTAAGCTTGACATTCCACCCACAGCTGAAGTCTTCACCAAATGGTGGAAAAAGATCAAAAGTGACACCAGATATGATGCGTGGAAAAAACTGGCACGCTATCTCCAATGCATGAGATATTTCAATCAGATGTCAGACCAGTTCTGGTCACAAATGGCTAGTAATCCTACCTACTGGAGTATCCAGAAGATTGCAGTATCCCTAACTCTGCAAGCTAACTGGTTAAAAGCTACTGGCTTGGACATTAAAGATATTCAGGCTAGATATTACGATGCAGCATCGGAGGTCACACAAAATGAACCAACAGTTCGTCAGATTCGTTTGGCACTAGAAGGGCTGTGGCCAGCTTATTTCAAACCAGTGAATCTCCATTATGAAGGAGATCCTTTCTCTGATGTTATTCTGTTTGCTCAAGAAGATCAGAGCATGTGTAGGCGGGTGGCTAAGCCGAAAGGACTTAAAGTTCCAGAAAGTTTCTTTACAAGAAATGATACATCAATGGATGGAGAAATTGAAATGCAATCTGTAAGTTTTTAAATAAAATTATTATCAATAATTTAATAAAGATTCAGGGTACTGAGCTTTTGGAGGTTCATGAAGACAAATCAAGCATGGCTCAACTGGTCGATGACTTTATTGGAAAGCGAGAGAATCAATATCAAATTCCACCGCGATATCTATGATAAAAAAAGATAATCTTTTTATCACTGCCAAACTCTCCTGTTGAAACAGTAATTGATTTATGCGTTATTTAAAAAATTTTTTACTCCTGTAATACAGTATTCATTTAAAAAAGTATGAGTCTCTAGTTTAAATTTTAGACAAATGAAATCGCGTGATACGCTATATGCGAAGTGGGAAGCTTTATCGGAAAAAGCACGTGCGAGAGATACTTATTTCCAGTCCTGTGGACATGAGTTGTGGCAAATTCCATGGTCAGTGGAATATATATTGAGCTCCAAAATCACTTTGAAGGATGCTGAAGGGTGTCAGGCGCAAGTATGTGTAGCTATAGACCAGTTTTGTTGTGAAATGGACATTTTATATATGTCAAAAATTAATCCCCCGCCGGTACTCTCAGTTAACAAAAAAGCGGCGATCGTTATTAACCGAAACGGTATAGTGCAAGGCCCATACTCCCATGTGGAATGGTATACATATAGTCTGGAACTATGGGATAGATTTCATCTCCATCTAAATGATGAAATACCGATCACTTTTGATAACATATCGGATTTATGGGCTAATGTTTATTTTCGAAGCACTACCAATTTTATAGCGGGCAATTATAATTTTTATGCCCCAATTCATCTTATGATGATAAATGCTATGGCTGATAAAGATAGTAAACATAGGGCTTATGCAGACATGCATTCAGGAGTAGATTTATGGTCAAATCTAGAACCTACTGATATATCAGAAGCCAAAACTTTTAGGCAAAGCGGGAAAATGTTTAATATTCCCATGCCACATGTTTCTAATCATAAAATCCATGGTCGAATAGCACGGAATACCGATTTAATTCGGGAGAGAGCTGTCAGAAAATCATACTTCAAAAAGTTAAAAGCCAAACACAAAAAAGGTTCTGATATTTTATCCCACGCAGTGGAAGAAGGTGAAGATCATATGATGATATGGTATCCGCTTACAAAACAAGTACCGCTTAGGTTAATTGAAAAATCAACTCAGGCCGAAATTCTTCCAGCTACATTTGATAATAATGAAGGTCATACAAATGAGCACTGGGATAAGATTGTCAAATGCTTGACAGGTTTTCTAACTACAGGTGCCTTGAAATTAATGCCGGAAACATATACTCCGGTCATGACCGCAACACTAGTCTTGGCGAATGCTGAACATCCGACCAAAAAGGTTCGTCCGTGTTTTGATGGTGGTCCTTTAAAAATGTTAGAAAGCTTCAAGATGCCTTGTAAATTAGAGGGCCTGTCACAAATTTTTTCCCAGCTCACTTTAGGGGACAAAATAACTAAACTAGATGATACTCAAGGGTTTCATCTAGTGGCGCTTCACCCAGAAAGTCGTGATTTATGTAATTTCCGGTTTGCCGGTAGAACATGGCAATATGTGGCCTTACCATTTGGTGAACGAAAAGCACCCTCAGCTTTTCAACAAGCGAATCAAATACCGCTGAATTACTGTAGATCAGTAGGAATACTAGTAATCTGTTATTTAGATGATAGGCTCATTGCCGAACCAGCTCATTTCCATTGTAATGGTAGAATAATTGACCCAGACTTAGGGCGAAATACCTATTTAGTGGTTCTTATGATTATAGCTAGTGGAGGTTTTATAAATATGTTGAAATCCCGATTTGACCCTACTTTTGAGGAAGAATTTCTAGGAATGAATTTAGACACCAAAAATTGCATTGTCTCGGTACCAGAAAGAAAATGGAAAAAGCTACAAGATGATCTTGAAAGATTCCAGCAACAAACCACTATAACGTTACACGAATTGGAAACGTTGCGAGGTGAACAATGCTCATTTCTTATTAGTAGCCGGTACTTAAAAGTGTTTATTCGTGCGCAGACTGATGCGATCACAAAGTTTCTGGCTAACAATCCGGGTAAAATTCATCACCACATAAAAAATGATCAAATTGAGATTACTCATAGAATGAGAAGAGAATGGTCAGAATGGCAAAATGCTACTATATTACAAGTTTCAAGGTGTTGGTTACCACCTAGTGAGACCAAAACCCCAGTATTTTACTTGCATACAGATGCATCATTAGCGGCCTGGGGAGCGGTATTGTTTCATCTTGATAAGGAAATCGGAGAGATATCACTGCCGTTTTCAGAAGATATCTCTCATTACACGATTGTTCAAAAAGAAATGTTGGCAATTTATTTTGCCTTGGTACATTTTGCCTCATTTTTACCCAATACACATATTGTGGAGTTTTGTGATAATATGCAGGCAGTATGGGCGTTTCATAACGATGGAAGTAGACATCCAATCATAAATGATTTACTTATTAGGATTTACAAAATTCTTTTTATTCTTCAATCAGAAATTGTAGTAGCATGGATTCCTACGCATTTACAGATTGCGGATGAGCCTTCTCGAGTTACAGATCTTTCTGAAGAATTCGTGCCTAAACCTTATTTCGAAATCATTCGTAGAATAACACCTTTTCCGTTACATATTGATACAATGGCATCAATAGCGAATAATAAATGTGATAAGTTCATCATACGTAAACATTTAAGAATTCCTCATCCAGGTATCATTCATTTCGATTTTTTAAACGTTGACTCTAGCAAGTTGAGAGACTTTAATCTATATGTTTTTCCGCCAAAAGTAATATTAGAAAAAGTAGCCAGACATTTAGCGTTGTACTACCATAATACAAACTTTGTCCTCTTATTCCATCAGTTTAGTGAGTTGCCATTGGGAATTGAACAATTGATTCGACTTCCGCACACTACTATAACTACGTTAACAACGAATAAAGCATTTACTTATATTCCATCAGAAACAGATCAGACACTTGAAGTACCGGGGTTTAAAAGACCCTACAAGTTCAAAGGCAGTCCAAATATACGACCCAAAAGTGTGAGACTACTTATTCATAAGAAGAACAGTTAGACTCAATATTAGAAGGTCCGAAGGCCAAAAAATGGTAATTGAATCATTTAGCCCAAGGCTACGTAAAAGGGTAAGTTTCTTACGTAATCCAAAATATATAATTTAGTCAACAACTCAAGTCTGAATGAGGTATAGATA
Source organism: Oikopleura longicauda (assembly GCA_004367895.1). Lineage (NCBI taxonomy): Eukaryota > Metazoa > Chordata > Appendicularia > Copelata > Oikopleuridae > Oikopleura > Oikopleura longicauda. The sequence continues at coordinate 13,040 of SCLD01130706.1, forward strand.
ATGAGCTTCGATAATATCGTAGAATCAATCAAAATTTTAATCTTTAATTTCAGATAAAGCTTTTGGTACTGTTTGGTAACACAGTGGTTCATTGATAAATCTGTCAACTCTTCATTGCAAAATTCACATTATTGTGTAGTTAAATCTAAAAGTTACAAACCTCTCTATTAGGTATGGTTTAGAATGAACATCGAAAATCAGTACGTGCAAGCAATGTTGCTATCACATGCAGCGGAGCGAATTTATCTGATTGCGTATACGTTACCGCCCACAGCTGCTGTTCCAAGAAATCAAGCATACACAGTGAAATTACCAGTCCCTACAGTACTACTGAATGCCAAAATGATGATCGAGATCATTCAAGTTACTCCGATAAGTCATCGTATGCGGTTTATGGATCAGATACAACCCCTATTGAATTATTTAATCACCACCTGGGAAAAATTGTCGGTTTACACAACGTTAGAAAGTCTACAGAGTAAAACTGGAGAAATTAATGCCCTACGGCAGGTGGCGCTAGCCTTTCACTCAATTTTCCCTACGGTAGGAATGCCGGGGGAACGTGTTCAAGTGCCAGGTTTTTCACTAGGTGCCTCTAGTGACCCATTGGTAATGCCACGCGCAGTAGTGTTAACACAACGTTTTACTACTATTGCCAAGGATAAAGGTGCGAAATTATACGCTACTGCAGCGAAGTATGATTTAACGATTGCGGAAAATTTAAATCGAGCTGATCCCTTTGCGACCTGGGATATGGCGAATCCTGTGTTATACCAGCAGGAACCGCAAATTAGCTACATGCCGGTTCACATGCAACTGTTTATGAAGCCAAATTCAAGTCTGATTGGTCATCAAAGAACAATTGGTGAGTATATGTTCTAGACTACTGCTGATCAGAAAATAGTCTAGTTTGAAAAAATTGTAAAATTTAGTTCGGCAACCGGCCCTTTTACATCGCCCTATTTCTCCAGCATCAGCTGAACCATGTGCAAAGAAACAAAAATCCAATCTACCACCTAGTGGAAATCACGATGTTAAATTAGAAATAGTGGATTTATAATTATCATCAAGTTCCTAAAATCAGTTACTGCCATCAACTTAGATTCTGTATTCGCTGCAATTATTCGTAATTAATTTGTATTTCAAAACTTCATTTTTAATGTATTAAGATGACAGATTTAAATTTTACGGACATAAACTGGGAAACGGATCCAGAGCTGTTAAATCCTACACAATTGGATTTTCGAGTGCAAGAATATTGTGATCAAAAAGAACGTGAGGTGGAGCCAAATGAATTTTTGGAACCTTTGAAGGACTCAGTAGCGCCAGACACAACAAGTCCTTGTTTTAGTCAATCTACTGTCTATACAGAAGCCTCCACTACGTCCGAGGTATCATCACGTGATACGCCTCGGTCAGAGGATGTATCTTCCCCAGGGCCTAAGTCGTCAAAATCTCCAAGTGTGACTAAAGAATGTAATACGTCTAAAACGAAGACCCTTCAAGAATACAAGAGGGAAAGAGCATTAAAACCAACAGTACCAGTAACACTACCAATGGTTTGGGAATCTCCAAGTGCTAAAAAATTAAAATATGAAAGTCGAAAAATCAGGTATGCGGCACACTGTCAAGCTTACTTGGAGAAATTCAGAGCCATGAAAATAAGTTTTCGCAAATTACACTGCAATCCCAAGGTGGTGTCAGGGGAAGTGCTTCCATCGGAAGACTTATCACTACCGCCGTCAGCGGAATTGACCTTGATGTTTGACCAGGTATACTCAGTGATTAGAAACTTTAAGAGAGCTCTTAAAAACTGTTTAGCAAAATTTATGCATGCTCTGGAATTACTGGAAAAAGTTTTCGCTCATGGAAGAACATGCGTCTTACAAAATCGAATACTACCACTGCATGGAAACTTTATCCAGAAATACGGATAGCCCGGAGGAAGAACGCACGAAACTTCGAAAAACTGCAGATCACTTGATGTCGAAAATGTACCGAATGGAACAAAAATTCAAAACTATCATTGAGCTCGTACCCAAATATTGAACGAGCAAATTTATATGCCTATCGTACAAGTTATACTATTACTTACTGCCAATCTTCATTTAAAATGTAGCCCTGATCATAATGAACGGTATTTAGAATGGAAGATATGACGGAAGACCAAGTTTCGATCTATGATCAACTCAAGAAAGAGAAAAGACCGTTCTTGGAGATGGAAATTACTGCGTTAGTGGATAACCCGAATCCAACGTTTCTGTAAGTACTTCGATTGCATCGTAAAAGTCAACACTCCCTTGGGAAAATCAGCTTTAAATCGGCCGATATTACGTGGTCATAAATAACCATAATATTATTATGTAAACCCAAAAATAAGTCAGAATACAGCCAAGGCTGGAGTGAGTCTAGTTCACTAAAAATGTGTTAATAAGTTGGAAATATAGTTTCTTAAAATCCTAAAAACTAATCCCGGGTGCAAAATGGGTTAAATGAATCTTAAAATTTTTTAGGCCTTCGGGCCATTTTAATCTACGAATGCTTCGAACACAAATTGATCGGTTATAATTGAATTTAACCTACTAACCATAAACATTGGCAAAAACCCAATGATATTAAAAATTACAGTACATACTGGAGTGAAGCTCATAATCGTCATTTGAACTAGACACACCCCGTTTAATAACGAAAATGGACCAAAAATTTATTCCCAGGTCATAAGTTAAGGGTTAAATGAAATTTTTAAAAGGCCTTCGGGCCGATATGCCAAAATCTTATAAAGCTACAGTGACACTGAAACAGTTTCGTTACATAAATATTTTAGCCCTACGAATCATTCGAATGATAATATAGCGTTGTTGGAATCGGGTTTCAATAAAGATATTGAGAGAAATACCACACTACTGTTACAACAGGAAAAAGAAATCCAAGTATATACAGCCATCAAAGCTTTATTGGACAAAGATGCAGCAAATACTTTGCAACCAGAAATAGAAGCAACGAATCCAGCATACAAAATCTATCTACAGTTTCGAACTGAAAATGTAAGTGTAAAAGCTGGTAAAAGCGAATCATTGTCCTCGTTTAGGGAGCGCTGGCATACAAAAAGTGTTCTGAAAAGATAAAGAAACTGGAAGATTCCTCCTCATCTTTGAGAAGTCGACTATTGAAATCTACCAATGAATTGGCACAACTGTCCAAAAATGCGTCAAAAAAGACGAAGGTATTTAGCCAAAATATAGACGGTTCTTTATGTAAAGTATTAAGGGAGCAGTATATGCAAGAGACGGCAAATATTATTCCAAATGGACAACTGTACCAGCAAAGCTGATTGCGGAATTCCAAACAGCTAAAGATGATCCACTGGCAGTGTACCGAGAATTGCGTCATCTAGTGGTGACGACACCTGAGAAAGCTAGTCATGAGAACTGTACGAAATTAATTCGAAGATATCGAGATGCTCTTCCGGATGATTCACTTCGAGCTGTCTGTAAAGATTATTTTACCAAGCGGTTGGAAGAACTACGGTAAGAAAATATTAACATAATATTATGGTATAAAAATTATATTTTAATTTAGTCAACTGGAATTCAAAGACATCTATACAAGAGCGGTTCTATTGAAATATATGGCTACGATGATGTCGGATGCGGATGCACACACTATCGAAGGATACTTGGAGGCAAATGCTAGAAGCGTACCCATGCGTGAACTAGCTAACAATGTTATCAAAGCACGCATGCAGAATCTACTGCGTCAAACAGCAACCAAACCAGCAGATCAAATGCTGCCTCTCAACACAACAAATAGGCAACATCAACTGTTTCACAAACTGGCTGTGGAAGAGAAAGCCTTGCCTCGCATATTGAGAGCGACCACAAATCCGGTAAACAAACGAAATCCTACTACGTCATTTAAGACGAAGAAAAACTTTAAGCCGCAGTATCGTCAACAAGGCCAAAAGCAACAGTTTCATGGTCAAAACAAAAGGCAGCAACAAAATGGTTTTTCTCAAAATCAACAACAGCAGAAAAAACAGTTTTCCGGTGCTTCTCGTCCACGAGTAACAAAACAACCTTTCCAGGCCAGTAGAGGAAATCAAGGCCAATCGCATCAACAAAATGGTAATAGTAAGTCACAACCTAAAAAAGCGACAACAAGTGAGGCAGCAGTTGCACAGCTGAGAAATGCATATGACATGACGAAAATTTCGGACAAACTTGAGCATTTCGGAAACACTACTCCAGAAGTGCAACTGATGCTTCAACATCAGCTAATTCAACGCAGTTTGGATATTGCACCAAATCCTAAAAAACCGTCTAAAACCCCTACTTTAGCTAACTAAATATTCTACATTTGCAAATGAAGTTTTTGAAGTGCAACAATTATTACTTAATAATCCTAATCATATCACCATCTCTTTTCTTTTTCGGACAATTATGACCTGGTATCTTCATAAAAGTCAGAAAAAGTTTCAAAAAACTGCCATTCCCATTATCACGAGATCGCTGAGGCGTAGGCTTTATGTGACCGTTCGAGCAGTCCAAACTCTTACTTCGGAATTTCCGTATTTACTTTTGAAACAACTTGAAAAACGTATTTTTCGAGTTATTCAAAAAATCAATAATCAATTTAATTTTCAACCCAAGCAAGCTCCGTTAGTTCCAACGAATGATGCTTTTAAGCTAGCTAATCATCTATGGAATGATGAATCACGGTCTAGAGGCACTAGAGTTTCTTCGATAATAAATCGTAAAAAAGCAGCAGTAGCGGTTGTCTTAGCGTCCTTAAGTGGAAGTCGATGGATTGATTTACATCGGCTCCATTGGGAAGATATAAAAATAGAATCTCAACCTAATGCTAAATTTCTGTTTGTTACGCTACGACTCTCAAAAAATAATACATGTAATGAGGTCCCACAGAGATTATTCTGGGGAGCAAATTCGCACACGATTCCAGAAAGGAATCCAATATTATGGCTTAAAAGATATTGGAAACTAAAAGGGAGGCCGAAAAAGGGTTTTATTTTTGGACCAGAGGGTTGTCACGTACCAGATGCTACATGGGGGTCACATACCATCGCACAAGTGCGTAGTAGTGCTAAAATACTGGGTTTTCCAGAAGATAAAATTCCAACAAGACACTCGTTTCGAATAACGATGGCCATTACGCTTTATAATCTTGGAATAGAAAAAAGTAGAATAAACCGTTTTATGAACTGGAAAACGGACCGTATGCAAGAGCATTACATTAATACGAGAGACTCGAAGGCCACTAATGCCCCAGCGTTTCGTTTAGCGTCCCTAACTTCAAATGAATTTTGTAATCTACAATCGCCTTTTTTCTAGGAACACTCCATCTATGTTTATGTATACAGCTCCAGACATAGTCTGAAAAATTATGAACACACTTACTATCACATTGTTTATGTCTAACCAACACACATTCTAGAATGGTTATTTTTGATCGACAAAATAACACGGTAACGGTAACTTATGATCTGTTACATCGTCCAACGCGAATTCGAGCTTCGAACTTTGTTCGGAGATGGGAACTGCTTCAATTAGAAGAACAAACAGAACACCTATTTTCGGAACTCATCTCGGAATTGGAAACCAGTCTCCCTTTAGATCTTACACCTACAGGTGTAGCAGACATGGCGAAAAAATTCTACGACGAAGTCGATAGTAAAAAAGTGGCAATCGGGCTCAATCACTCCAGTGAGAAATTTCGTCAACTAACCTTGGCAAAATTTCTTCGAACTCACAGTCATCTGGCTATGCACAGCATGATTATGGAGTTCGAGACCAAAAATGTCAATAAGATTAAAATTCTTATTACCATCTACGTAACTAATGCGTAATACAGAAACGAGTTTCTGTTCACCATATACTGCCTTTACTTCATTTTTAATGTAATTTACTTTCCAGTTAAGAATATTAATAGTTACACGTGACCGGTCAGTTTAGATAAGATACATGTCGGTTACTAATTTGCTGAAATCTCCCGAATATCGGTTGTTGCAAGCGCCCTGGCAAACAATGTCAAAATCGTGGACTGAACCTGCGATTCGTCGAACACGGAAAATTGCTTTGGAATGGGAAAAACTGTACCCAATACACAAGCGACGAGTTCGTCATCACGAACCATGTGAACGGCCCAATATTCCTACTTTTGTGAAAGTAGACCAGCCACTTATTGCACCTTTGTTAACCTTTGGAGGTAAGCTAACCATAAAAAGTTGTGTAAAAAGTCGCTTAAATAAACCATTAGAGCTACGATATAATCGAATAAGTGAATCAGGGCCATTAGCATTATTGTAATTATAGGACCCATCCTATAACGTTAAGTCCAGCGGGTTATATGTAAATGAAAGCATAGATCAGCTTGATAGATTCAGACACTTGCTAAAAAATGTTAAATAAATAATTATAGTACAAGCATGTGATTTGGCACTGCATTTTACATCAAGACTGGTACAAAATGTGGTTCTCAGTGCAGTACGATTACAATATGCTCCAATTTTATTGAAATTACGCCAAATAGCGGAGACATGGAAGCATTCAAAAGCTGAAACTGTCAAAGCAGTTGCAATTATCAACGAATTTAAACAACTGGTACAAAATCAAGCTCCCGCGTGGGCGGTATGGAAACTAATTGAGCGAATTGAGCCAAAGGCAAAAACATGGTTTCACACAGAATTCATGCAAATGATTCAAAAAAATGGTAAGATCATGCTCGAAAATAACACGTGTTAATTTCTTTTTATAGGCATGATGGACTACTGCATTGCAGGACCTACTGTGGAAAATCCTTTGGAATTCATTCAAGGAGAAAACAGTTTTGACACGAGCAAGATGCCCACTGAAACGGAAGTGGCGCTATCGGCCAAGTTCCAAAATCAATGGCTTCAAAATAGTGATCCCTGGGTGCTAATGACAGTCACTACCCATCATCAGATGCTGGTACTACCAATTCAATGGGAACATAGCATGGCGAAAGTGAGTATACGCTGTCTTGGCGTTAACAAATTCGATTATTATTTAATTTTTAGCTTGTTGCGGAGTTTGCTTCATTGAAAAATGTAGTTTATGATTTGCCACCAATGGAACCAGAAATAATGGTTGGTGAAGCGCTTCGTCGAATTCAGCATGTGGTCAACAAGGAAATTCTGGAAGGGCATCGAACCTATACTACTCCTTATGAAGGATTCTATCATACTCATATGTCTGGTTTTAACCACCTTGTGAGAGATGCGATTTCTTCTCCACCTGGAGTATCCACTAAATCGCTGCTGAAAGAAGGTCTTCATCTCAGCTCTTGGGCACTATTGCCAATAAGTTTTCAAGACGAGGATCTCGATGTCACTTTACTGGCGCTTCAATGGCCATCTCAGTTAGAACATGTCAGAATCATTGATAACGAGAACATGATCTGGAAATTTAACCTAACTACGCTGAAAGCGGATAATAGTCAATGCCTCAAACCCACGTACAAGCTGGGGCAGGGACATGGCAACAACCCGAAAACTATGACTACCCTGCGCTTGATCAAAATGATTCACAAACAATTCGAAGGATACCGTATGACGGAAGAAAGTTTTACGGAACAAGATTGGAAGAAAAAAGCGTTTATTCCGTCAAGTAGAACTATTGAGCCTGGTTCTCTTTCGGAACTGATTGTGGCGCAATCAGCACATCGTCAATTACTTCGAGCTTCTCGTAGCTATCCTGGTAAATTGCCCAATAATATGGTGATTCAGCCATGGCCAACTTCAGCTCATCGCCCACGCCCACACAAAAGAAGTGGAAATGGCCGCTGGGGAATTATGGCGAAAAAACCCAGAATGTCCAGATCTTACACATGTGGGCACAAAGAAACGAATCACATAAATCGAGAGCCAGATATTAGTGAGGTTTTAAAACAACACCGAATGCTCCAACAACAACAAGCATGCTTGAAGCGATTTTGCCCACATATGGAGTCTGATTCTGCTGAAGCAGTAGTTCCAGCTTCCAATGATGAAAATGGAAATGTGCCAGTCAAAAAAGAAGCAGGCATGGTGATGGATATGACCATTGAGGTTGAACAAAGTCTCATTGACACTACTGTGGCTACAGAATTCTCAGTCGATGATACACTGGATCATTCTATGGTGGAAGATATGCCCTCAGAAGCATCATTTTCTAGACATCTTGAGGAGCGTCCTCAAACAGGTAACAAAACATGCCCTACATAGAAAATTAACAGCAAAATTTAGCATGCTCTACACCAGCGAAACCAGAAAGTCAAGGTCGAGACAGTGAAGCCTTCAGCACTGAAGACTTTGAACTACGTCCAAAGACGAAAACTCCAAAACGGCAATTAAAGTGTTCCACGAGTCCTTTGGTTAAAGAAGGTACGTTTTTTAAGCAATGACCGCGCGGGGTAGTAACCATAAATATTGTCTCTAAATACTTAAATGAAATGATAGATATAGCAATGCTAGAGTGTTAGACATTATCTTTTATAAAAGCATAATAAACAGACTTAAAATTTTGTCGAAACCTATCCCCAGGCAAAATATATCGGGTTAAATGAATCAAATTTTTTAGGCCTTCGGGCCATTATAATCTTAAATAACCCTAAAATCCCTTATTCAGGTAGTCCTTTGGTCATATCAAAACATTTTTTAACATATGACACGATCATAAGTAAAATATAATTATAGGTTTCACAAGAACGGATGATGAAGCTGCCACTTTACTACAACCTCTGACAATTACGTCATTAACAACTGAACCAGCTTCAAAAACTTCTTCTGCCTTGGCAGTAGCTCGAGTAAGAGAATCAATGGATAGAAGTCTATCGCTCCTTCCTTCTGAAGTAACGGCCCGCATTGAAGCAGAAGAATTGCCAGCCACCCTTGATAATTTAAGTGATGTTCACATTGCTAAATTAAAACAACTCCGATATGAGCATGGCAAGGCGACACGCCGTCAACAGGCACTCAAACTTATCCAAGACCTCCAAGATCAACTTGCAGACATGTCAGAGTAACAGAGAACTATGATATCACAGCTACCATATTATGGGAAAAACTTTATATCCTGCCATCAAACCTTCATACATTATGTAGTTCACTGCCAGTTAAAACAATAAATATTTAAAAACGAAACTTCCGACTCTACTAAACCATGGAGTACTAATGCATGGTAATAACGAGGTTTCGTAGAGAGTCTATCTCCAAATATTAGTGTTGAACTTAGAAAGTTATTATAGGATCAAAGTAAAATATTCTAGAAGTCAAAAGATGAGATCCGAGAAAAAAGTTTCTAGATTCCGTTTCAATATTGGCTAACCGTTGTTTGTTATCAGTTAGGTTTTGTTTGCGTTATGAACCATCTAATTCATTCAAAATCTCCCACCCTCCACCCTGTAATAACTTTACTACGTTCGTCTATCTCCAAATATTAGTGTTGAACTTAGAAAGTTATTATAGATATGGTTGAGGGACAGTTTCCTTTTCCTCTGTCAACTATTTAAACTGCTCAACCCCAACTTCGGCAGAGTCCGGCAATACACTAAGATACACACAGACTTATCAATATCTTTTGGACCTCTCACCCTATTGGCAAATCCGGGAAAATTTTTCCCGATTTCCGGGGTTTGGCCCATTGTGTTTTCAGGACAATTTTTCCACCCAAAAATCATGAGGTAGTGCTCAGTAATTTTCATTTTCAAAATTTCTGGATTTTGACCGAGGCGGTTTGGTGGAAAATTTTTCCGCTCAAATTACTTCAAGTCAAAAGTTTAAGCAAAAAATAAAGCTTTCAAATTAAAAAATCTCCAAATGGAAACATGCGGAAAAATTTTCCCAAAAACACGCTGGGTCAAACCCCAAAGTGCTTAAAATCGCGTTAAAAGCCTTTCGGAAAAATTTTCCCAAAGGATGCACATATCTTAGTCACGTGACGTCATTGGCTGACGACATGTTGGGTGGTGGTACACTCACCTACCAGGTTTCCATGCAACATGGCGTGACCCACCCAGGTCCTATAGTGACGTCATAATTTATGCGACATCGCAATTTGGAAAAATTTTCCTCAAAACACGCAGAGTCAAACCCCAAAACCTTGCCAATAAGGGTTAAATAAACGACAAACTAGTGAACTTATCAGGCTATATCAAACCGTGACAATGTAGTAGTGTCTATCCGCGCATCCCTGGTCGAAGCTTGGTCTCCATGCCAATAATTATTTGTTGCACCATCGATTCCCATCCATGATGAATAACCTGTCAGTATATTTGAAGAGCATTTATGGGAGATTTTTTGTTCACAATTCGTCGATAAACCAATTAAAGCCTTAAAAAAGATGGTTCATTTTTCGTGGATCATATTATATGAATCATACGATTCAAATAACATGATAACTGACCTTGATTTGATCCTTGCTAGCGCCATATTTAATTTGCTTTCGATAACAGTTTGGATTAGTGCATCGGGATTCAGATTTTTCCGGGAAAGTAAAACCGTTTTGCGGCCAGTTTTCCGGTTTGATAATTGTATAACCAGCAGTTTTAGTGAACTCACAAATGACTTCAAATGAATGTAACTCTATATCGGGTCGGATAGTGTAAGAACCATTTGTACGGTCACCTTGTTTGAAATACTCCATGCAACTGCTTGCATAGGTCGTTGCGCCAGAAATATTTTCCTGAACTTCATGTTATAGACCAGGCCCTGGTCACGAGGGATGATATGGACTGTGATAATAGATCCATCACCAAAAGACGATGCACTATCCCCTGTCTCGATTGGAATCACTGGATCACCGAGGTGAAGATTCAGTGAAACTGTTTAACTCTGTCATCGGAATGATTTATCTACTTCCCTACGGACTGATTCCCAACTGGTCAACATAATATGTTAAGTTAGAGTTTAACTCACCGCTAATTGCTTGACTTTAGTTTTGATATTTTCCGCGCTCGAAGTGGTTTCAGTTTTTAATTTCGTCAAATCTTCTTTCAATTCTCCGTTTTCGACTTTCATAAGTTCGAAATCTTTTGATAAGAGATTCAGTTGTTTCTCAATAGTTGAATTTTTCATCGAAACTGATGATTCCAAATGAGCTAAAAATAATTTTAAAATTTAATATTTTTCACCCAATTTGGCAAATTAATCTGTTTTTGAAAATTCGTGTGGGAAACATTTTCAGAAATTTAGAAGAGTTTAGCAAAAAGTGAGCTGAAAAAGTGGATGAGTTGTTCGGAATTTGCCAATAAGTAATATGTTAAACCAAAATTAATATCATAATCTGCTTACATAGAGGCGAAAGAGGAGAACGACTCTCCGAATATACAATATATAGGGGGGCAGGTGATACTGTATTTTTTCATACAAAGGGGTCTAGTTGAAACCGTACTATAGAGGGCGCCATTCAGAGAATCATGAGTCATGATATTAATTTTGGTGAAACAAGATAAAAATGTTTTTTCAGGGTTTTTTGTACCATGTGGCTGGAGTAATTCAATTTGAATCCGATTTTGGTCACAAGTATTGTCGGATTTTTGTGAATCCACAGGCTTTTCAAGTGCCTCTACACGCTCAGTTAGTTCAGTCGATTTCTCGAGAAGATTTGAAACATCTTCATGGATATCCTTGT
>SCLD01130818.1:0-24683 GCA_004367895.1 Oikopleura longicauda
ACGCCAACGCCGACGTGAAAACTGAGAAGTGAAGAACGAAGGAAGGCTTAGACACCATGACACTGTCTGAATAAAATGGGCGGCTAGCATCTGACTATGAGTTACTATTTATTCTGATTGATTATTATGATGAGTTACTACTGAACATAAATTTTGAAGATTGACTTGTCACTGTTGAACTTGGGCTCCAACTCGGCCAACTCCTCCGTAGTGACGGTCACTTCTGGACGTAGGTCAAACTTCCGTGTGATGGCATTCTCCTTGAACTCAATGTTGGCGCCTACAATGGCACGCAGCGAGTGGGTGTTCTGTAAATTTGATTGTTAAACAGATGTTAGTATTAAATTGTACTTACCCCTCGGAGCGTAATCAGCTCAGCATATTTTGCAGCGTCATCCGTATCAACGACGGGAACAATAAAACCACCTGGCAGCGTAGATGTGAGAACAATTTCGCTTGATAGGCCATTTTCATTGGTCTGTCCGGACCACAGTGTCTCTGTAATTGCGTCAATTGTCTGATTGTTGAAGCTAGACGTCTTTCGAATGATATCCTCAGCCGTTTGAATACACTCAACACCCTTGCATACGTCCCCACCCAGATCTATTTGAATAAACTTGTCACTTTAGGGCTAACTAATGGTGATCACTTACCTTGGTAAAAATACTCATTATTCTGCCGTTGACTGGCAATATCGGCTAGTTTGTCGCCATCCACTTGATAGAATAGATCATGGTTTGTGTTGGCCGTTCGGACACCGGCAACCACTTCGGCATCGGCGCCAGTAAAGACAAATCCATCCGATTGCTCGCCAAAGTACCCGGCAAAGTACTCTTCGTATCGCTCGGCGCCAAGTTTTTCATCGGACTCGGCTAGGTCAACCTTGAAGAGCAGCTTGGCGCCCTTTGACTTGGACAGAGTGGCCAGCTTGGTCGATGTTTCACGCAGATCGTTGACATTGCCCAATTGCAAGAGTTGATTGAAAGCGGGAATAAGTCCAGAGACCAGGAAAGCCGTGTACTGACCCGCTTCAGTTGTTTCAATCATACCAACTGGATCATCGCCTTCAATTAGACCAATTGCTCCGTTAGTAAACCACGCTTGTTCCGGTTCTGGCTTGCATTTGGGCGATTTGACGACAATATAAATGGACCAGGCGATCGCCCCAATCCACACCGCCCAAAAGATCATGAGCAGTACCTTGCGCGCCGTATTCCAGCAGCCGGTGTTGGCCAGTTCCTCGAGCTCTTCCTTCGTGTAACACGTCTGCTCCGTTTCGCATTTGCGCTCCTCTTCATTGGTCAGGCGAACGGCCTCGGCCCCTCTCTCTAGATCCGCCATGCTTACTCTCTTTTTTAGTTTTTATTTTCTCACTGAGACACAGTGAAGTAAAAAGCGACTGATGATACGAGCGTGCGGGAAAAGTGACAACACCCCACTACATGTGTAGGCGGGGGGAGAAAGAAAAAGAGAATAAACGAGAAGACACACTTTTTCTGATGAAATGAAGAGAGTGAAGCCTTTTCAAAGTTGAACTTCGACTTAGACAATGACATTATGCTGACGTAGTTCTTAATTTTATTGGCATTTTAACGTTTGCGAAATTTTTCATAATGAAGTGTTAGTTTATGATAGGGGCGTGTTGATTACTTACGTGTTGCACAAGCATTTGTGTCAATATTTGGCCTACTTCAATTTTATTTCCTAATTGCTTCAGACTGACCCCCATGATTAGACAAATTTTCAGAGAGTTACATCAAAACATGGCGGCTCGAGTGGGGACCTCGTTGGGAACAATGGAGATGGGGCGCAATGCCTGTGTCGAGGCGGTGCCCTCGAAAATGGTGAAGGCCTACTTGGCGCGCCAGGACATTGGCACGCATGAGCTCGACACGGCCATCATGTACTGTGGCGGTAACACGGAGAAGATATTGGGTTAGTGGGTCGTCGGTCGTTCAAGACCAAAAACACGTATTTATAGGAAATATTCCGGCGTGGAAAAAGGATGGCGTCAAAATGGCAACGAAAGTTAACCCGTGGAATAACAAGACCCTAAGCGCGCAGTCCGTCTTCAAGCAGTTCAACACATCATTGGCATCAATGAAAGTCGACAAAGTTGACATCCTCTACTTGCATGCGCCCGATCACGATACGCCACTGTTAGAAACGTTGAAAGCATGCGATGATCTTCACAAGGCGGGCAAGTTCACCGAGCTGGGTCTGTCAAATTACTCCTCGTGGCTCGTGGCCGAGGTGGTGAACGTGTGCAAGCAGCATGGTCTGATCGTCCCCACCGTCTACCAGGGCATGTATTCGGCAATTACGCGCCAGGTCGAGCACGAGCTCATCCCCTGCATACGATATCACGGTCTACGCTTCTACGCCTACTCGCCATTGGGCGGTGGCATTTTGACGGGAAAGTACAAATTCGAGCAAGAGGAAAAGGGTTCCATCGAAACGGGCCGCTTCCAGGCAGCCACGGGCGGTTGGGACAAGATATATCGCGATCGATACTGGAAGGTGGAGCATTTCAATGCAATTAACAAAATGAACGAACTTCTGCAAGAACATCATCCCGAGACAACAATGGCCGAGGCCGCCTATCGCTGGTGTCTTCATCACTCGTGTTTGAGTGGCGAAAAGGTTTGCTCTTGCTTTCTAAGACATATTAGCTAAAATTCTGACACCTTTACTGTAGGGCGATCGATTGATCATTGGCGCCTCGCGCTTGGAGCAGCTGGAGACGAATCTGAATTACTTGGAAAAAGGTCCCCTTGCCGAGCCCGTCGTTGCTTTTTTTGAAGACTGGTGGAAGTCAACTGCTCACTTGTGTCCATCTTATCTTCGTTGAATAAATTTTAGTGAATAATTTAAAACAATGACTGTTCATTAGTTTACAGTTACGCCCACATGTAACTATTTTTACCATTTCGGGATACTCGGGGATAAAAATGCTGGAATAAAGCCAGACACCAAAAATGGAGTATTTTCAAAAAAGAGAACTGCATGTTTTTAGCATGCCAAGGTAAATATTGTTGAGTTTGGCAACAATTGGTATTGATTTTCTAGTTCATGTTAGAAGTTCAGCATTTTAACTTCACTTCCATTTGATTAAAAGCTACTTGCGAAAGAGATAAACCATGCCATTTCAGCTTTCTGACTGCGATGCAGTTGGCTTCGATCTTGACATGACTTTGTGTCGCTACAAGCTGAGCCCGTTCATTAACCTGTGTTACCGAGCGATCTCAATGCATCTGGTTGAGAAAATGTCTTATCCGACAGAGTTGTTGAGCGACTTTTCATTGGATGAAATGAAAATGATTGCAAAGCACCAAATCATCGAATGGAAGAATGAAGGCTCAATCGACATTTTTTTCGTCAACGAAGAGGGCATCATCACTCGAACATTGCAAACGATTCAGGCTGGGGTGAAGACCGTGGCAGCGGCGGCGAAATGGCCGCACGTTGATACATTAGCTCGGGAGTGTGTCTGGGAGAGCAGTGATGTCAGCCAATACTGGACGGTCGACAGCATTTGGGATATGTATCTGCCAATTCTGATTGTTCGTTTGAATCAACTTCGCGTGGATGGTCACTGCAATTTGTCCAACAGCCAAATTATCGCTGATATTTTACAGGCACAAAAGTACGAAATGAGTGATTCTATTGACTTTGCCAATGATGAACGGCTATACTACAAGTCGATTCGCAATGACCCGTTGGTGTTCATATCACCACTTCCCCAAGTTGCTATTGACGGGCTGCGTGAGCTGGGTGGAAACAAGAAAGTTTTCCTGATGACCAGTTCTCATGATGATTATGCCAAGTTTATTCTCGACATTATCATGGTTGAAAATGGCAAGCCGATAAACTACTGGGACATTTTTCACTTTTGCATTGCCGATGCACGTAAACCGGGATTTTTCAACAAGACAAGGCCATTTTTATCATCGACAAGCGGCAACATGACTGACTTGAAGCAAGGCAACTGGTACACAACTGAAGTTGACTTATTGAATCTTATTTTGACGATTTTAAGGTACCTACATGGCAATGTGGCGGATTTAGAGGGATACTTTATGAAGTCACTTCAAGTTGATCAACTTCAAGTTGGCTACTTCGGCGACAGTCTCGAAAGCGATATAATCAGTGCCAGCAAATATGGATGGAAATGTGTCTACTTGCTCGAGGAACTCCATCAACAAAGCAAGGATCACAATGAACTTGATCAGGCCATGTTGGCATCACAAGGAACAGATTCACTAGAGCATTCAAGACAAAGCATTAGAAAGTTAATTTTTCTCGAACCTGAGCAAGATTTTTGGTCGACGGATTTGACAGTGAATTCCCGACAAATGAAGATGGCGTTGTCACACGCCGCTATGGTTATTCCGTCGCTGCTGGACATGTTTACATCACCTGACAACAACAACAACAACTAATTTGAAAACCTGAAGATTTCACATTTACTAAAATATAGCTTCATTAAACATGTTTCATAAATTTTTTATGTTTAGAATGACAAACTCTGGTTCAAACCCTGATGACTATCCTGATTTAAGTCAAGCTTCGGACCTAAGTTCTGCAGTATATTACACAAAACCAATCCAGGATGGACTTCAAACTGACTTAGGCGCTGGCTACAATGGCAACTTTCCTTGTTTACCAGCATGCGATACGGCGGTATGCACTCACGCGATTGTTGCGGGGCAAGAGTACCGCGGCATTGGACGTTTCATGTTGCGCCGTATCTTGGGTGAAGGCGGCTTTTCGAAAGTGTACGAAGGGACTTTTCATGGTGAAACAGCAGCTTTCAAGTTTTCGCCCATGCGCGATGATCAAGCCGATGATACGAATGCATTTACGAACAACAATCAGGGTATCTGGGAGTATCGACGACACATGAAATCGCAGTCCAAATTTCCAACTATTGTCGATAAGCCGCTTGCATACTTCATTGTAAAGTATGACGGCGTACGATACTTTGTTATAGTCATGCCAACACATAGGACAGATCTGGGCCGAATGATCCATGATCATTGGGAAGAAGTTAAAAAAGTCCGCAAACAAATACTGACTGGATTAACAGAAATGGTCTGCACAGATGATTACTACCGAAGCCATGGTGATTTGAAACCAAGCAACATACTTGTCGATTTTCAACTGGACATTAATAACCACCTTATTGTGGACTCATTTAAGTTTTTCGTCAGTGATTTTGGCGCTGCTGGGTGGCTGGAGAAACACTACGGTGGAACGCCATTCTATGCAGGACCTACGACCTTTGAAGATAGTAAATCAAAAGACATGTATGCGTTCACAAGGATCACTCTGGAATTGTATTTGCCGACCAACGATTGGAGACAACTGGTCACGCTGCCCATTGAAAGTAATTTGGAGAGCTATCGAGCACGATTGGTGTCCAGTTTACCGTACATAAGCGCAATACGGAACGCGTCTACATGCAGTGAAAGTAATAATACAGACGTCTCGTATGACCAGAAAGCACAATTTTGTCAGTCAATCATTAATCAAGTAGAAGAACGCAGCTTAGACGCACAATTCATGATAGATTTAGCCGGCAAAATGCGCCAGCAAGGTATGGACTATATGATGGACAACAATGGACAAATTAACATGAGTGTTGGATCCCAGTCAATTCAGTTTTATGAACTCTTCAACCAATCCTGCTACCACACGAGATCTTATAACAGATACAATTCCATCCTGAGCGACCGTGTTCACAGTCAAGCTGGTTCCTTCAAATGTTGGGCATTCTCTTCTGCCTCTATGCTTCACGTTTCGTGTATAAGGTTAATTCAAGAGTGTTATCGAGAGGGTCGAATAACTGAAAATACACGTGTTCGTTTGGAAAACGAAATCAATCACGATGTCCAGTTTCATGTTCATTGTCGCAACTTAATAATGATGGTCGTCTTGCCGAAGCCAATTCATCGCGATACACACAGACAGTCCGAGTTCCTGAAGACTGCAGTATCAAGAGTAAGTGATGCTTCGATAACAACTTTTAAACGTCAGTTATAGCTGGCCCATCCGACATTGTTGCAAGACGAGGGCATTTTCTACATACATCCGGTTTACAAATTAATCACCGGGGATTTAAGCCTGACTAAAGATAGTGTCAATGTTACCTACACTACTTACTATAATAACCACCACCCCCAATACGTGGCCAACGGACGACCAACCATTGATGATGCAGTTGAGCAAGGATTAACACCAGGTGAGATAATCGCTGTTGATGTCACTTTTGTTCAAATTGTACTTTTAAGTTGGCCAATGCATAATGGCCGCGAACGCTACAGTCGACCATTCGATGATATTAGACACCATCGACTATGAAGCCAGAACATTTATCTTCAAAAATACGAATCGTAACCAGGAGCATATCATGTACGACTTGGATGATAACCGCGTTGCCACAGAGTTTTACTTTATCCATTTAACGCTGAGATAAAAAAAACCGTCGGAGTCGGACCACCTAACTGTACGATAATAAAAGCAAAATCAATATATGAGTAGTTTTTGGCTTTAGTCACAAGATTGAACCTTGGTGCGATGTCAGTTTGTCTATCTATAGATAAGTGTTCAAATCAAGTTTATTACTGTTTGGCCTTTCCAATTTTCGAGCACAGCATTGAAAAACAAATTCGTCTGAAAGGTCATCTCTCGGTAGGCCTCATTCTCTCTGTTTCATGCAAAATGTTTAGCCGATAAACACTTAGGATTTTGAGTGAAGAAAAAAGGTGAGAATTAGCCGAATTTGAATTCGT
Source organism: Oikopleura longicauda (assembly GCA_004367895.1). Classification (NCBI taxonomy): domain Eukaryota; kingdom Metazoa; phylum Chordata; class Appendicularia; order Copelata; family Oikopleuridae; genus Oikopleura; species Oikopleura longicauda. The sequence continues at coordinate 6,795 of SCLD01130818.1, forward strand.
TGGGTAGGCTGTCAGCCAGACTTGGATATGAATTTTCGTCAGTTGCACATCGTGAGATTAAAAAAGCACTAAATGACAAATAGCGATGCGTTCACTTGTGATTTCAGTGTCAATGTTGAAAATAATATCGACGGGCAGCCTAATTTTGTACCCACTGTGAGAGAAGTGACAAGATCAGGTGAATAAACGAGGTTCGCCCTTTTCAACACAACTTACTTTTGATTGAGTGACATATATCTAAGAGAGTGAAGGATAAACGTGAGTACCCACCCCTCTTCAATCATTTTTTGTCTTTGTAATATCAATCATCAGTCATTTCAACACTCTGACATCACAATTGGATTTATGACGCCAATATTTTCATTTTTTGACGTTCGACAAAGTGAGAGAGAACATATGAAGGTTTCGATAACGTCGGTACTCCGTTGTCACTAATTGCCGCGATAATGTTTCCGGTGGGCATCATAAAATCGTGTTTTGAGTCACCCTAATTCAATTTTACTGTTTCTTACGATCGCTGGCTCTAAATCAACACCTTGTTTGAGTGATCGGGGGCCTCAACTTGACGAGGCGGCCCGATAGTATGCTTTATTACAGTCGACACCATAGTAAACGCGGTTTTTCAAAAGCCAGATCAACACGACAGAGAGAGACAGAAACCAAAAACAACGTCAAATATTTTATAATCACAGGGGTGTATACTCGCGGTGGTGGTGCACCCCGACTTAAAAATGTTCTCACGGCTTTCATCGGCACTAGTCAAAGTGCTCCATCATTTCAACCTTTGCGGTTTCGTCGAGTTCAATAACAGATTTTTAAGAGAGAGAATAAATAATATGGAAGTACCGGAGTGGACACACGGTCACGATATTGAAAATGAAAAAGACAAGCAACGAATTCGAAGGTAAAATTTTTCTTCGTGCTTTAAAATGAAGCAACGCAATCTGTTTCAGTCATCCAATGTTTCCAATGGTTGAGCTGCTTTTCCACGAGTGTGAGCAGCAAACATCATGCCTAGGGTGTCCTTAATTACTTCAAGTATAAATTACTTGACGCCGAATCATTGTTATCATAAAATGTTAAAATCACATTTGAAAAGTTAATACTCTTCAAATTGCCACCCCACATTAAAGTGCATCTCGAGATGGACGGTTTCACTTAGACGAAGAAATAACCAACTTCAGCCGGCGGCTTGAACTCGAAAACATCCCCTTATTTATCAACGATGCCGAGGTTGACTCTTTAATGGTGAAAGCAGTACAAGGTATATAGCGCCACCAATTCATCATTAACCAGATTTAGTGCTACGTATTCACTTGTTGGAGTTGGAGAAAGTCGACGATCTGTGCAAGGACTTTTGCAAGCGGTACATTTCATGCTTGAAAGACTTACAGGGGAAAATGCAATCAGAAAACTTGCTTCGTTCTGATCACATTGATCGTGTCGAAGAGACGCCAAGGTAATAAGATCACCGTTGTGTCCATTTTACTACCATTTGTCTAGCATGTTTCCCGATATGTCAATGTCACATCAAGTTGATCAAACACGAATAATACAAGAGGGACACTTACCAGTACAATCATATGACTATAGTGACGGTCTTCTAATAACTAAATAGATCTTTGTTTTTTGATTAATGGTTGACCGCAAATTTAGACATGCACCGTACGGCCATAACCCGTGTTTATCACCTCATTCACAACAACAAGTAAAACATTTCCTCTTCTAATCGACGTCATCAATTCTAATTTATAGTTCGATGCACAACTTGGCCTGTATGATTTTTGTGACTCGGATCCAAATAGAATAAAACGAGGTCTTTTGCCACGATTAGCAACTGAAACGCTGCGGTCGTGGCTATTTCAGGTTTGTTCAAACAAAGTAAAGAGCAATTTAATGGCTAAACTTAGCACCTGGTTCATCCATATCCAACTGAAGATGAAAAACGTACTTTAGCTCAGCAAACTGGATTGACACTTTTACAGGTATAAAGTATAACTAATTAAACGTCTAACACCACTTGACAAGGTGAACAACTGGTTCATCAATGCGCGGCGTCGCATTCTTCAGCCAATGATGGATAGTGATAAAAAACGAAAAAACTGGAGCTCGGATGAGGCCGGAACAAGCAACTCACTAGCACATGAAAATGATTCGGTGAATATTAATGAAGATGAAACGAAAGCGAAACGATAGTCAAATACTGTTCGCCCCGGCATGAACATTAACCACTGTTGTTGTATACATTTGTAACTAAGAAAAGACATCTATGATGACCAACTGTTTATTTATTTCCACAGGTTCTCCAGATTCAATGCGCGCTCTTCAAAAATTGGCTTGCACTTTGAAATGAGCATCTGCTCCGGCATGATTATGTCGAAAATCATAGTTTTGTATTTGGCATGATCGGGCTCAAATGCCCAGATCTCGACCAGTTTTAACACATTGATTATCTCAGCAGCGCGTTTGTACATGACATACAGCATCACACGTAATTGACGGGCCTCGTGAGATTGTTGATTGTGATATTCTTCTTCCCAAACATCAATCTGAATAATCTGGTTTAATAGACAGTATAAATCTCAGGTCTGAACCTCATCGTTGGTGATTGATTGCAGTGATTCAATGTCAAATAATTCGCAATCGGCATCGACAAATGGGTTGATTGCATCAGATGAGTAGTACAAGTGGCTACACTCTTCAAACTTTTTTCCTAAATCAAATTTTCGTTTAGTAACAGTATGAGATGCCATCTAAACTTTCTTTTATTGATTTTAACAACCTAAACGTTCTTGACAAGCTTGTACCAGCTCTCCATCTTGTACGTAGAAATAGGGCTAAACAGTGATTAGTAATGTTCTTTGAAGTGCGATAATACTTGGGACAGCATGAATTATGGCTCATAATTATGCTCCACTCCAGCTATTTTCCGAATGCAGATAAAGCGATCTGAAAATTTTAAAATGTTTCAAGCAATGAAATTGGATAAACTCACGTCATTCGCCCTATTTAAAGTGAAGCCATACGAGTTAACAAGTTGATCATTGCCATGTTCGCCATAACTAATCATCAACTCCTCACCGGGTTCAATGTCACGAGCTGCATAAATCTTAGCCCCGTTTTCAGCGCTCCAATCGCAGTTGGGTTCTTCGGCATGGTTCAACATATCGAAAATTGGTGCAAGCGACCCGCAGTCACCATCAACCATCTCAACCCATGCCGGATAATCGCTTGTGTTCTCAATGTTGTCCTGTTTGTACCGAGTGAAGACCCATGCTACTGCAAGGGAGTACTCACTAAATGTTAGATGCGTAGTTTTATGTTTGAGTAAGCGAACAACTTTTTCATACTCCACTTTACGACGTCTGACAGACTCAGTTTTATCATTGCGTAGGTATGGTGGCAAAAGAGGATCAAGACTATCGGGCCAGTTTTCTAATAAGGAACTGTAATCTGTGGGAAGTATTCGAATGTAGTCATAGTACATAGACTCTTGTCCCTTGCGAGCCTCCAAGATCAAGAAAACGGCCAGCGCTTCAACACAATCAAGCGACTCGGCAATGTCGTAATCTGCCAAGGCAGCAATGACATGGTCAATATTGATTTGGCTGGATCGGGGAATGTCCATTATTATGTCACCTTTTTTAATTGATGCTGATGCTCGTGCCTCCCACCCGTATTGACCTTTAATAATGCTGAAATTATCTGCTAAGTTGGCCTTTTGTATTTGCATCAAGCGATGAATATGGTTTTCATGAACACAAGTATCACTAGGCATCGTCCACATTGAGTGCAAATTATCATAAGCCGTGATCTGGATGATCAGGAGCAACGAGCGCATAATGCTTCTCTCCATCGGTGAATTCCCACTGAAGACACACCCGGCTTCGCGTTGTGGAGTGGATCCAACACCCGCGGCATCGGTTTATGTTACCGGGGGCGGAATATAAACTGGGTGACTTTACTGTGACGAACGATATGGAGGCGTCGTCCTGATTTAAATGTTAAGAACCCGTTTATGCACAACTGACAGTTTTTATGAATATGACACATCAAAAATTTGAAAATATGTACTAATTTGGAAGTGCTGCGTATATCAGGTACAGTATATCATATACTTTAAAAAACAGACAACAACAAACCAATAAAACAAACAATAATGCTTCAGCTAAATGTATAATCGGAGCGTTGAGGTTAGAAAATTTTATTTTTCGAAAGAAAACGGCAGTCAAAAAATCTTAAGTCTGACAGTAACCAGTCAATTCTATGCTTCAATGCGCTTTGGGGCCCGGACGATGGGAAGTGGTCGACGTTTGATTGCATTTCGAACTGGGCGGTATCTGTTGGTGGGCGGTGGCTTTGATGTTGGGGTTGCACGGGTTGTCCGAATTGGTACCAAGCCCGACAGCTCGCGCACTTGAAGTTGAACTGAATCAATCAAATTGGACAAAAAGTCTGCCCCCAAATTTGATGGTAGCTTCAGAATTTCAAACCGCGCATCAATGTAACACTCCGGCACATTGTCCTTTGAGCCAGCTCGGAACAACATGATGGCGAATCCTTCCCTCTGATGATTCCTGGTGGCACGAATCGGCATCATATTTTCGAATATACACACGTCAGCATGCTCCTCAGTCAGCAATCGAGGTCGTTGCTTTGTTAAAGTGTAGTTGCGGAATTTTCTGGCCGGTTTTTCCACAAACTCGCGGTGTTTGGTGTCGAACCCAAGTTCTTGGCCCACTAATCCGAGTGTTCGTCGACTGCCGCGCAGTGTAAAGTTGATCTGACCATACGGCAAATACTCTATAATTGCATATTCGCCAGTCTCGTGCCACGTTGAATTTGGTTCGTCTCCAGACAGCTGGTTAAGCTCAAGTACAAGCTGGTGAAGCTTGTAACATGATTCAATTGTTGTCGTGTTTAGCATTTTTGTTAACTTTTTGTTTTTGCGTTCTTATGTTTTGTTTTGTCTTTTTTCATCATTATATAGCAATTAGAGTAACGCGAGGCGCCCCTGGTGGGACCTAATTGGGTCACATCCGTGAGCCAGGGAGATTGTCAGCTGTGCCGTGATCAAAGGCGATCTATAATGTTGATACATCCTGATTTAACACGTGACATAGATTTTGAAAATTCCAAAGACATTATGTCTTTGAGGAGCGTGTCAAAGTAAACCAACATGAGCTGCTTGATAAAATTCTCATACCACGAATAATGTTACCACGCTCAGGTTACTTGAACTCAAAGTTAGTAATAGTCTGCGTTGTCAAAATGGGTCTTTAGTAATGACTTCTTATTCAAGGACAAGGTCAACTTGAAAATCTTGATCAAACATGTGGTTATTTACTAATAAATTTCAAGTACAGTCAGTCGCGTTTACTCAAAATGAAACTATTGCCAATTTTTGTCGGTTTAGCTTCGGCATGGGCGGGTATGTCAGAGATGCCAAGCTGCGAGATATCAGTCAATGATTTACTCAAACATGATGGGCCTGAGAGACTGTACGTTGTTGCCGTTGTATTTTAACTCATTCTACTCCCTAGGAACTTTTTAGAACGCATCTGTCCAAATAGTTTTACATGTGAGCATAACGGCGAGCGAATCATGCCTGGGACAAGCATCGACAATGATCAGTGTCTGCGAACGGAGTGTTACTGTGATTCGTCTGTTCATTTTGATGATAGAGACTCATCAGTCGCCACGATGAAATCATGCACTCTTAGTTTCATGTCGATTGGTATGAACTGTCAATATCCCCTCCCAGTTGGGTGCCATGCTCGGCAAATCGATTGTGGCACACAAGTCGAATTCTATCACGACAACCCAAAACTTTCTCCCACTTGTCGTCCCCTCGGTCCACCGGCTTGTTTGGTTGGATAATCAATACAAAACTCCATAATCTAGTTATTTATTTGATTAAGGCACGTTTATCAAACACATTTACAGTTATCATAAGGATGACATCGTTTCATCGGACGTTGTCCTTTTCTGGAGATCGCTCTCGAAATGGGGATTTTCTTAAAACAAGGTTTATTATCGTTTAACCGAAAGGGAACAACATACCAATGCCCGAGTGTGAGGTGTCATCGGCGTTCGCCGCTCGCCAGTCTAAACTTGGCTGGAAGGCCTTCTTTCCGTCTTTGGCAACTGCATAGAGGAAATACAGTGGAATTGGTACAAATGGCGAAAACGTCATTAAAAGTGCTAAAAATATCAATTAGCAGGTTTTTTACACGCAATTCGTTACCAATAACAGTCGTCCAAGTTGGATAGATAAGTTCGCTGAACTCCATATCGTACGCAATATGAAGCGGCTTGAAGCCAATGAACGCATAACTAATGATGAAAACCATCATTGCCGGTGTGCCAATGAACCACATCAATCCCAAATAGCTTCGTGCAACGATATTCATGCGGCCGATCATTTCTTCAATGTCGCTAATAAATCGGTATTTCGAACCATCCGGCTTCTTGGAGGCGAACTGGTATACATAATGGACGGCAATGGAAAATGTGAGAGCTTTGTGTGTGTTTAAGTATTGTGGTACTTGGAAGCGTTATCAATAATATCAAACACAATCCTAGTAGAAGGAGACCATAATATGCTGAATAGTCGTTGATTAAATTGAACAAGTGATAGCCGCCATTTGTTAAAATGGGAAAGCCAAGTAGAAATCCGAGCAAGCAGAAGAAACCAACAACCATTGTTTTGCGGTGCCCTTTGCGGAAAATGTGTGGATACGAGTCCAACACGGCCGCAATCAGTACATCAACCATTGCAAATTGCGAGTCAATGCCCAGCAAAACGAGCATAATGAAAAACAACGCCGAAAACAATTGTTCGGCGGGCAGCAAGCCGATTGCCTCGGGATAGGCAATAAATGCAAGACCGGGGCCGGATTCGACAACATCCTTGATCGCCATACAATTTCGCTTTGCCATATGTCCCAAAAATGAGAAGACGCCAAAACCGGCGAAGACTGATGAAAAGCAATTTCCCAGTGAGACGACCATTGTATCGCGAAGAATGTTATTGTTGAACTCATTGTACGAGGCCATTGTCATCAAGCCACCAAATGAAACGCCTGAATTATGAAAATGATGAAACGGATGTCCGTTTATATATAATACCACAACGGCCAGTAAATCAACTTACCAAGCGAATAAAAGATTTGAGTGGCAGCAGTTGCCCAGACATTGCCATCTGACAGTTTACTCAAATCCGGCTACATTGTTGGCTCAACTCAACTTGTTCCAAAAATATAGACAATTGAAAATAACAAAGTTGAACCAGTTCCTTTAAATAAAACTCAATGCCATCTTTCGCTCCATCAAGCGTCGCACCAAAAATAACCAAAATAAGCAACACAACATATGGAAATGTGGCGGTGAAGTAAACCACTTTTCCGCTCGACTGCACACCCTTGAATAGGCATAGAAAGACCAGAAGCCACGCCGCCGCATTGCACCCGATGAGATCCCACAGTACACCGCCAAGGTTATCAAGCGTATAGAGCTCATCACCAGTGTCAGTGTCTTCATTGTACAATCGCAAAACACGACGGCTGAAACAACGGATTAATCCGAATTGTTGTGGTTTAGTGTTTTTACTTACAACCAGTATTCTTGGGCAGGCTCTGTCTTACTGCCATTCAAGAAGAGCTTTGTGTAGTTCAAATTGGAGAACTCCGGGTAGACAGTTGCGTTGCTGAATGTATCTTGCCATGAGCTAGTAATGGTATCGTTCATCTTCCAGTACAGTTCTTCGGTGTTGTTCCAGTTGACACAGTTCCTCTGTGGTGCAGTCAGCTCGGACCTTTGTATGATGCAGTCAGCCCTGGTTTCAGCACTGTTCCACCATTGATCGCATTTTGTCCACGGGAGAATTTTGGCGAAACCCGAGAATAGATAGTGCAGTGAATAGGCAATGACAATATTGTAATAAATCATCACCAAGAATGAACATATGACCATACCAAAACCGATTCCCTGAACACATATCATTTTTTGCCCCTAGCATCAAAGCACACTCACCTTGAATGCAGGTAAACATTTCCACACGGTCAGCGTACCTTCAGCCGAGTATTGCCCAAGAGCAAGCTCAGCCATGAAAATCGGAATACCGCAGGCAAATAACATGGTAAAGTAGGGAATGAAGAAGACGCCGCCGCCATTTTGATACGCCAAATATGGGAAGCGCCACACATTTCCCAATCCAACACAGTATCCAATGCATGAAAGCAAAAACTCAAATTTGCCACCCCATGTTTCTCTCTTTTGCTGTTCGTCGCCCTTAAATTGGTATTTAGACCTTGACGACGGTTGTCGAACGCGGTTGATGCTCGATTGACGCGAGCCTAACATTTCGCTACTAAAATGAATGTCGTTGGCAATGAGCCAACGCGAGACCTTCAATTAAGACCCTGCCCGCCGGGCATTTTATTATCGGTTAATCTTTCGCCTCATTCAACTAATTGTTCCTGAGAATGCGAAAGTGCCTAGCGTAAATAATTGACTCGATTCTTTGAACTTGACAATTACACTTCCGACAAGTGGCGCATCACACAAGTCGGTTATTTAAGGTTTTCAAGTTCTCTATCCTTACCATGGTGACAATTATCGACTGTGGGCCTCCCTGTACCTTCTAAGCGCACAAAAGTGTTGAAGAGGACTCTATAAATCGAGACAAAGAAATCCGCGCTTGAATAAAATCGTGCTTCCTCAATGGTAATGCCTCTCTGCGTCGGGCTCACCACCATTTTATCCGGCATCGTCGTTGATTCATCAGACAATCACTTTCGGGACTCACTCAGGCTTACCTTGTCTGGGAGCTTAGTCAGCAGATAGCTCTCGTGGTTTTTAGCCGGAATCTCATCGAGAATATGTGCCTCGTCCTCTCTACTGTCTAACATCGTTATTTGACAAATGAAGTGTCTGAATTTTGCTCGACAATTCGACTGTTCATCCTGACGGCTCACAATTAGACGTTACTTTACGCAGCATGATACTAAGAACTACTTGTCCCAGTTTGTCATTTATTTTTGAAGTGTTTCATCGCTTCAGTGCATCGGCCCTTTCACGTTTTGTAATCAAGCAAAAGTCGAGTTTCTAAAATGCCCTTAGATTGTAACTTGAAGTTATGTGAAGTAAACCTGCAAGCTTGGCAAAGTTTGAACAACAAAACGTCTATAGTTGGTTTTCTGCTCAACTGGATTTCCATGAAGTGTGAGTGATTGAAGATTCTCATGTGATTTCAAGTTTACGATTTCTGCGTAAAGTTTAGTCAAGTGACTGTTAGACCAATCATAATGAATTTGACAAACCTTTGGATGATGAAATGTTGTTACCGTGCAAGTATAACAGTTTCAGCTCAGTAAGCTTGACACATTATTTCAATGACAGTAAAGTGGAGCAGTTTTACCTGGGCTAACTCATTGTTAATCACCGTTAAATCGTTGAAGCTCAAATCAAGCCACTTGATGTGGCTAAATTTGGAAACGGTGCCTTGGAGGATTTCCCCTAGTCCTGTTATCAATTCAAGCTGATTGCATCGGAGTCGAAGTATTTTTGTTTCCTTGAACTTGCCATCATTGTCCAAATCGTATGTCTCATTGTCATAAATTGGCTTCGTTGTTGTATTGAAATCAGCAACCGACTTCAAATTGCGAAAGCCAAAATCAAGCCCCTTATACGGATGAAAATCTTTCTTCATTTTCTCAATGTATCCTCATGCTGCGCATCTTATCTCATTCACTAGGAAGCGCACAAAAGACAGTGTCAAGTTGTGTGTCTGTGTGTGCGTTCTATTCTATAAAAAAAACTATAGAATCAGCCTGTAAGGCATAATTGCCGCATCAACAAAAGCATTTATTGAACAAGAACATAAAAGGTGTATTCAACGTGACAAAAATGAGGATGAAGAACAGTGAACTATTTGGATAGATGGACTTCTTTCGGGAACAGGGGTTCTTGTCGTTTCATGTAGAACAAAAAGTTACACGAGTTCAGCGTTTTCTTCTTGTTTCTATTGGCGGGCAAATCGGCGGTGTTGGGCGCCGTACCAGGGATCGAAAAGTGGAATTAACTTTTTAAAGTCGATGTTTGTAAACGCTAATAAAACGGTTCTGTTGTTCACTCACTCGCCGATCCCTGGTCCACACTTGAAATATGCCAGCCAAAGTGAGATCGCAGACAGCTCTGATCAATAGTTAATAGATATCGGATTAAAAGTGTGCTGACTTCAGTCTTTAATTTTTGGCCACATTTGTAATGATGGCAGATGAAGTACTCAGGCGACGAATTATATAATGGCTTGAAGTACAGTTTGGAGATGAAAAATGCTCAGAGCTTGTCTTGTACCTTCCTAAGTCTTTCTTTAATCGAAAACTCTTCTCACAGAAATGGCAGGTGTACGTTTCATCTGTCATCTCTAGTAATTCAATTCAACTTCAACTGATTACATTAGACGGACGTGTATTCGAACCTTGCACTGGTCCATGGGAGCTACTCTTGGCCGGCGGCATCTCCATGTAGTAGTGGTTCACTTGTACCTGTTCCTCGTCATGCTGGGAAATCGTTGTTTCATGGTCAACTGATCATGGGATTAAAGCAACATAAATATAACGTAGCACAATTATAAATGAGATTCTGGTAATCCCAACTACTGCCGCCTGTAACTTTGTCAAGTCCGGATTCTCGTCGACAAAGCAAAACTTGTCTAACTCGTCCTTCTCACCGTCATCATCGTTGGCGAAGAGAAACTCCTCGATGTCACTCGTGCGCATCAGTTTATGCTGTTGGCTTGAGTCAACTGTTTCGTTGTCGGGATTTTTTTTGTTTTCGCTCTCCCATGTCGAGTTTGAATTCAAAAAATCCCATCCCTGCATCATCGCTCGTTCGTTTCCTATTCATTTTTTTGACGTTTATCTAGACGTCATAAACGCTCAGTTTAGTCAATTTTAATTGTCCAAAAAGTGTCTGTAACAATATGCCTCTCTCTTTTCGGAGCTGTGCTCCCTGGGTTCTGCGCTGAAATGAAAAGGTGACAGGGAAAATGTTCGTTTTAGTTGTCTTTTCCCTTTTTGTCTAGTTTTATTCATCCGATTAACAGTTTTGTGCGGTTTTGGACATGCTGCCTTGCACCCCTGTACAAGGGATGAGCAACTCTATGTGCTGCTTCGCGCCGAACATAAGCATTTGCCTAATGGTTTTCAGCTGCTTTATGAAACTGTCACTACCGACACTATCGTAACATGAGATTTTTACCCGAACAGCTGACTTGAGCGACAATTTTCGTTCCACTGAAGAAAGATTCAAAATCCTCAGTTTCGCTTTCGATCTGATTTTGAATGACTCATTAAATAAAAAAATGAGTCATCACTTTTCTCACCCCCCGTCTCACCGAGAGAGCGAGAGAAAGAAAAGCCAGTGACTCATTCTAGAAGCTGCGGCGCTGACATGGAATGTTGAAAATCGATTTATTTTGTTGCTTCTTTTTTTTCGAGTAAAAGAATAAAAAAAGAGAGAGAGAAAAAAAGAGAAAAAAAACAAAAAAATTAACAGATAATGTCACCGCTGCTGCTTCTGCCTCATTGATTACTACTCTCTCCCTTGAACAAAAAATGTATTGATCCGCGGCACCCAGCCCTTAACTCTTGAGTGGTTATTCGCATTTAAAAGAATAAGACCTCAAAAAGAAGAACTTATAAAGAAACAAGAGAAAAACGAATTTGATCACATCACACATGGGTGATAGTCGACGGTGATCGTGGAGGGGGGCGACGGTGCCGCCAACTCGCCCCGGGGCGATGGCGGCGACAGTGCACGTGGGACACCGGTCGAATCACGTGCCAGTATAATTGGCCAGTATAGTGGCGGTGGCGATGATCCAGGTGTTAACTGTCCAAAGGCTTTATCGGATGGCTCGTCAACGCCTGAACAGTTGCATCAGCAGCAGCAGCAACCACGTCCAGCGACAATGTCACTGTTGTCGGCCTCGTCAAATTCAATCAATCAGGAAGCGGTGAACGGGTCTGATGGTGAGCTGTGGGAGGCATGTCGCATTGGTGATTTGGATCGTGTCAAGGAGCTCTTGTCCGGTCGTGGCAGCAGTATCAATGCGCGTGACATCTCCGGCCGTCGCTCGACACCGCTTCACTTTGCCGCTGGCTTTGGCCGCAAGGACGTCGTCGAGTACTTGTTGTCGATTGGCGGTGATTGTGGCTCGGCTGACGAGGGCGGTTTAATCCCACTCCACAATGCTTGTTCCTTTGGCCATGGCGAAGTGGTCCGATTGTTGATTGAAGCGGGTAGTGACGTCAACCAGAGCGATGCCTGGGGCTATGCGCCACTGCACGAGGCGGCGATCAAGGGCAAGGCCGACGTGTGCATTGGACTGTTACAATCGGGTGCCTCGCACCAATCAACTAATGGCGATGGCAAATGTCCCTTAGAGTTGGCCGAGGGCGCCGCCAGGTCGGTGTTACTCGGCGAGTATCGCAAGGAGGAGCTGCTCGAGTCGGCGCGGACGGGGAACGAGGAGCGCCTGTTACAGCTGTTGACGCCGTTGAACATTAACTGCCAGGCCAGTGACGGACGCAAGAGTTCACCGTTGCATTTGGCGGCGGGTTACAATCGCGTTCGGATTGTGCAGATTCTTTTGAAACAAGGTCCATTCACTGGTGCTCATTGGCCCCTTGCCGATGTCCTGGCCAAGGATAAGGGTGGTTTAGTCCCTCTTCATAATGCCTGCTCGTATGGCCATGTCGAAGTCGTTGAAATCCTGCTCAAGTGCGGCGCCAACCCGAACTCGGCCGACCTGTGGCAATTCACGCCGCTGCACGAGGCGGCCCAGAAGGGCCGCGTCGACGTGTGCAATCTGTTGCTTGCCTATGGGGCCGATCCGCATGTGATTAATTGTCACGGTAAAAGTGCGCTTGAACTGGCCAGTGGTGAACTAGCCGATCAGTTGGCGCGGACTTATCGCGGGTGTAAATTACTGGAAAGTTGCCAACAGGCGGATATAACGAAGTTGAAGAAGGTCCTGTCGAGTGATACAATCAATTTTGCGTCATTGTTAACAGGTGAAACACCGCTACACGCAGCCGTTGCCTCGCCCTTTGCCAAACGTCGTGTCATTGTCGAGCTACTCCTGCGTAAAGGGGCCGGCGTGTTGCTCTGTTCGGGTGATGGGGCGACGCCGTTGCACTTGGCGGCTCAGGCCGGGCACCAGGAATCGGTCGAGTTGCTCCTCAAGCATGGGGCGCGGCTCAACGTGGCCGATGTCAAGGGTGACACGCCACTGCATCGGGCCGCCCGGGCCAGCTCCATTCGCAATGGGGCCGGTGAAAGTGGCGAGGATTTGCTTCAGTTGGCCAATTTCGCCTATCCCGAGCCGGAGACGAATCAAAGCTCGTTACCAAATCATGCGACGGATCAAGCTGGTGGTTCAAGCAGTGAGCCAAATGAACGCGTCTTTTTAGAAGCGGCACGGAGTGGTGATTTGGAAACGGTGAAACGATTGTGTAGTAGTGGCAATGTTAACTGTCGTGATTTGGAGGGGCGTCAATCAACGCCATTACACTTTGCCGCCGGGTTTAACCGGGTTGAAGTGGTCGAATTCCTGTTGTCAATGGGCGCCGACGTCCAGGCGAAGGACAAGGGCGGCCTGGTGCCCCTGCACAATGCCTGCTCGTATGGTCATTTGGAAGTGGTGGTGTCACTAGTCACGCACGGTGCCAATGTCAACGCGCCCGACCTGTGGAAGTTCACGCCACTGCACGAGTCGGCGGCAAAGGGCAAGTACGAAATCTGCAAAATCCTGCTCGAGCATGGGGCCGATCCAAATCGAAAGAATCGAGATGGTCAAACACCACTGGATCTGGCGCGTGATGCCGACATTAAAGACATTTTATTGGGCGATGCCGCTTTACTTGATGCATCAAAGAAGGGATGCATTGAACGTGTTAAAAAATTACTGACTAAGGACAATGTCAACTGTCGCGATGTCCAAGGTCGAAACTCGACCCCGTTGCACTTGGCCGCTGGTTATAACAATATCGAAGTTGCTCAGCTGTTGATTGAAGCCGGCGCCGACGTCAACTCGATTGATCGGGGCGGGTTGATCCCGCTGCACAATGCCGCCAGTTATGGGCACATTGAAATTGCGCAGTTACTGCTTGACGCTGGTAGCCATGTCAATGCCAATGATCGCTGGCAATTTACACCACTGCATGAAGCTTCTCAAAAGGGGCGAACGCAACTGTGTGCGTTACTGTTGTCGCATGGGTCGAATCCCTTTGTCAAGAATCAAGATGGCCAGACGCCCTTCGAGGTCGCTTCGCAGGAGGATATTCGCTGCTTGTTGCGTGATGCGATGATCGCCGAGAATGGCTGCGGCGTCAGCACGGCCCAGACGGAGGAGCAGAGCGAGCGGGAGAAGAATGAGGAGAAGTATCAACAGTTGAAGAAATTAATTGACAATGTTGAGTTGGGCAAATACTATGATATATTGCGGAAAGAGGAGATTACGATTGACATTTTAGGTATTTAGTTTAAAATAATTATTTATTAAATTAATTTATTAAAGCCGAAATGAGCCACAATGAGCTAAAAGAGCTCTCAATCAGTGCGTATGGTCACCGGCACAAATTATTGAGAGCGGCTAAGTTACAGGTCCAGGGTCCCCAGTCGACCATTATCCAAGGTAAAAATTGGCTGGGTTTAAGTGGTTTGATTTATTAATAAAATAGGTTTCCAACCCAATGTCGTCCTCTCTGATTTAAACACGGAGAGTGCCGAGTATCGCTCCGTGTTTGACGAGATGCAGCAAACAATTCGCGATCACAAGGACGGCGGTGCCGCGGGCGGCATTTTCAAGTCGTATCAAATTGTCAAAATTCAAAAGGTCAAAAATCAAAAATTGTGGATTCGATACGAGCGACGGTAAAATTTTAAAAAATATTTATTTTTTATAATTAATTAATTTGTAGGAAAGAAGAAGTAAAAGAAGAAAATCACGGGGCGTCAAACGAACGCATGCTCTTTCACGGATCGCCTTTTATCCAGGCGATCATTCAGAAGGGTTTTGACGAGCGCCACGCTTAGTATGTCTACAGTAGTACTTTATACAGTAACTAATCGTGTCTATAGTATTGGCGGCATGTTCGGCGCCGGCATCTACTTCGCGGAGAACTCGTCAAAGAGCAATCAGTACGTCTGGGGCATTGGGGGCGGCACCGGGTGCCCCGTTCACAAGGACAAGAGTTGTTACACGTGCAAACGTCAACTTATTTTATGTCGTGTCACACTTGGTCAGTTTTATTAAATTAAATTATTTTTTAATTAATAATTTAGGCAAATCATTTCTTCAAACAACGGCACAGAAAATGGCCCATGCGCCACCAGGCCATCACAGGTACTTTTTTATTATTTTAATTAAATAAAATAATTAATTTAAAATTAAGTGTAATCGGTCGCCCCTCGGCCGGGGGCCTATGCTTCCCCGAGTACGTCATTTATCGCGGCGAGCAGGCCTATCCCGAATACTTGATCAGTTATACGATTCAAAAACCAACGTGATTTATCTATTATTTTTTCATTCAAACAAATTCTGCCGTTTCACCCACCACCACCACCCCCTAACTTCTGTACAACGAAGAAATACCAAAAATACATATCACTCTCTCTCAGTTTCTTTGTTAAAAATAAATAAGAATATTTTTAAATAATTTTTCAGATTCGATCAGAGATTGAATGAACAACCTGTACTACTCGCCCGACTCCCTACGCAGCCCGTTGAAAGATCGCCGCAACACGAATCAGAGCGACACGCCAAATACAAACGTGATTAATTAAAAAGTCGAATGAACGTTCTTTATGCTTATTTTCAGCGCTACAGCCAAGCACTGCGGACCGGGCTCGTTGCCAAGAGTTTGAAACGCATGTCAGAGTCAAGCGATGCCGAGTATGCAATCACCTCTTCACTGGATGATACGCGCGAGCAGCAGGAGTTGGAGAAGGTTTCGAACTTAACGTTCTAACTTTGGTGTAAACTTAACTTTTAGGAGCTCCTGGCCGATGATGATAATGAGGTTGATGTGAAGAGTGAGGTGAAGGCTGAGCCAGAAGATGAAGATGAAAAACAAGCAGCATCAACATCAAGTGGCATTGTCGTCGTTAAACAAGAGCAAACAGTCGAAGAGGTTGATCAGCTCGAGTTGGACGAGATTGACGAGAGTAGCTGCCACTCATGGAGCGAGCCTGTCCAAAGTAAGCGAGTGGAGTCCTCCGGGCCTCGCATTAGCCAATCAGCGTTGAGCTAGTCATTATTATTAAGTTTACGGCTCCGGACGTACAACGCCCGACCACGAGATCCAGCCACCAACCAAGCGCGGCCGTGGCCATGATGGCTCATCACATCGGACCGGAAAACACAATACAAAGAGAGAATTCGCCAAGCGCAAATTAAACAGTCAAACCAAGCAACATCATGAGCGCGAGAGTGACGAGGTGACGCTGAAACGGCGACAGGTAATTAATTATTTTTAAAAATATATATTTAATTAATTGTTTAAACAAAGAAACAAATCGACTATGGCAAGGTGACCGTTGACTACGAAGAGTACTTGGACGCCGTGCCCAAATCGCAGCGGAAACCGGGCCACCCGCGCACCCCCGACAAGTATCAAAAGACGAGCCGACGCGGGTTTGACTCGCAGATTAAGAATTGGAAGATTAAAATTCACAATTGGAAGGGGGCCGTTACCCAGGAGAACAAAGGTTTTTTATTAATATTTTTTAAATTATTTTTAAATATTTTTTTAGAATAACGAAAAAACGTACTAGAAGAACAGAAGGTCAACTTACTGCAATTTAAACATGTCTTACCTTTAATCACACTGCCTCGAAAATTGAAAAAAAATTAACTTCAATTTTTTTTTTAATTTAAAACTTTTTCAAAGAATGAATTGAGATGGGCGTCCGCGGCCTGGGCAAGTTCGTGCGTGAGCACGCGCAGAATGGCGTGCGTTTTTCGAAACCGCGCGAGTATTTTGACTCGTTTGACTTTGTCGGCAAACGGACCGTCATTATCGATGGCAACAATTTGGCATATGGTACATTTTAAAATTATTTAAATTTTTTAAAATAATTTTTAAAGCAATAATTGCCGCCACCCACTCACCAGGGTGCTTCGGCGGTGAGCCGGCCATGTACGAGTTTGTGTGGAAGGAGTTTATCGAGTCAAACTTTGACGCCGTCGAGGACATTATCTTCGTCGTTGGCAACAGCATTGCCGCCGGCACCGCCGAGTGGAAGCAGCGTCGCGAGAATGAACATCGCAAGGGTTTAGAACTGGTCAAACTCGTCCAAAATGGTCGCATGCCCCAGTCGGTCGGGAAATATGGGTGAGTTTAAAAATTTCGAATTTTTTTAAAAATAATTCAAAAAAAGTCGAAATGGCACGAAAAAGTATCGCGATGGTGAGACAATGAGCCCGGTGTGGAGCGTGTACTTATTGGCGCAAATTGCCGCATCAACCGATCGCGTGCGCGTCATCCAGGCGGAGGGTGATAAGGATCGGGCGATCATGATGCTGGCGCATGAACTGCACTGCCCAGTTATTTCAAGGGATACGGATTTTTTGCTATTTGGCAATGTTAGCGTTGTCTCGCTTGACTTTGTCGATCGCAATGCCCGGTGCCAGGTCTTTGAGAAAGGTACTTTAGAAAATAATTTAAAATAATTTAAAATATAATTTTATTTAAGGATGGTGGCGCCAAGTACCACTGCGTGATTTCCAATTGCCACTACTCGCCGCACTCGCCTTTAACCCGGAGGGTCAGCTGACCAAGGCCGAGCTGGAGCCGTTTTGGCTTGGGCTGGGGTGGC
>SCLD01130929.1:0-24669 GCA_004367895.1 Oikopleura longicauda
GAGTCGGATCCGACATACAACGACTCTGAAATGGAACGATGAATTTCAAGATCGACCCAGAATAGATTGAAGATGGCGTCATTCTATTTCTGAGTCGTTCTATATCGGATCCGAATCTTT
Source organism: Oikopleura longicauda (assembly GCA_004367895.1). Classification (NCBI taxonomy): domain Eukaryota; kingdom Metazoa; phylum Chordata; class Appendicularia; order Copelata; family Oikopleuridae; genus Oikopleura; species Oikopleura longicauda. The sequence continues at coordinate 121 of SCLD01130929.1, forward strand.
CCGACATGGATTTCGAAAATAAAATGGCTTTGGTCTGGACTACCCTTAAAAATTCTTACAATCAGATAGCATTTTGGAATACCAGGCCTTCTCTGTTATGAGATTGATGATTATTTTTTTAGACTGGTATACCCTGAATGCAATTTGTATTGGGAGAATGATGTTATGCGCTTGTATAACATTTGGTAATATCCTTTTTTACAGATATTGACTCGATGAAAAAACACCACTCATTCGGAATCCGTGTGTATTGTGACCGGGACTCAACCTATATACTACTCCTTATTAACTGTCTTGGCCAAATATAAAACTAATATTCAATCCGACGCTGATTTTATGCTTGAAAAGCTTTATGTGGCGAAATATAAATAGCTTTTACTAAAAGCCTATTAGTCTCGCCGAGTTGAGAAAAATTCAATCATTACTAGTAACTCGACTAAAGTATTTTTAGGGATGTCTCCGAACTCGAAAAAACTGAAAAATGTAAATTGGTTGAGAAGGACAAGCAGCCTACAAAGAAATGCGAGTTAGGTTGCTTCACGAAAAAGGACTATGGTTAGTTTTAGGCAAATCTCATTTTAAAACTTGGAAACATTATTTTTAGATCAGAACGTCATTGAAATGGGTTGTATTGAAGGGAATAATGTCAAAGAAGAATATGGTTTGGGGAAAAGTCAATTGAAAAAATTAAAAGATGACTTGATTCCATGTGGAGGGCAAGAAGGAACTCTTTGCTATCTATGCAAGCGATCTAAAAGTGCTAGAAAAGGTATCAGCTGATTTGCTTAAAAATCTTCTGATTTGGTAAAATAATCTTTGAATTTTTTAGATGTTTGCAACGATCAGTATCGGGAAATGAATTTCACACAATGGAAGCTTGACATGGAGTATAGAACCTCGACAACAGCCGCCACTACTATTGTAACCAGTCCTTCTACAACGATAGCGCCCACTAGTGACTTAGTACCAACTTCTTATGCTTCAACATCAGTTAGTACATCTTTGAAGACTGAAATCAATTCATCAACGTTATCATCATCGGAAGGATCTCCAGAAGAAGGAGCGGATCCACTAGGCGGTACTGCCAGAAAACTGAAGAGTGGAAATTCAGAGACATCTAATAAATCCTCGGCGAAAACATCGCACATTTTTTTCGCTACAATTTTTGCATATTTTTTCGCTCTAACTTTATTCTAAAAGTTCAAAATTTAGTTCGATTATTTCGTTACTATAACGTCATAATTATTTAATAATACAAAGTGCCAAAAATTCGGCAAATTATTCAGAGTGTTCAATCCAGACTAAAAGTACCATACATGTACCACATTGGTACCATTTCGTACATTTATCCTGACTGTATCTTCCAATTCATACTCTACCTTAGGAACATGTTCGAACAACGCTGTACACATAAATTAATAAATAAACAACAAATAATTATTAAATATTATTACAATAAGGAAAATGCAGCTTCGAATTAAGTGTACAGTTAATGAGTCATATTAATGAGTCATTACAAGGGACTTATCCTGTAACTATAGTTTGAGTCTTTTTTTATCTGCGCCGTGAAGTCACTTAGTGAAGTTCTCACTAAATTCATGCCGACACTAACTTGAAAAGTTTTCAACTTAGTGAAGTTATCACTGGATTATTCGCATTTCTTTTCTCGGATTGGCTTAATTTGATTTCGCTTCGAATGTTTCAATATAAGCACATCACCAATTTCTGATATTTTTTGAAGGACCAATTCAATTTGAGCTCGAGTATTTGAACTCGAAAGACAAAATCGGACACGATTTCCATTCAAAGGGGCTGCTGGGAAACCAACAACGACCACTGCGATACCTGATTTCGTCATCATTCGACTAAATTACTAGATTAAGCTAAGGATGGAGGGTTAGCGGGCTTACCTGAAGGCACCAAGTTTTGCAGGAAAGTAAAGCATCATAGGAACAACAGGAGAGTCATCATCTCCGAAAACAATAAAACCCATATCATGCAATGATTTACGGAAATAATTTGTATTTTCACGTAAATCACGAAGTCTCTTCAGGCCAGGGCCCTGAATCTCATCAATCACTGCTAGAATTTGTTGACAAATGCCTAAAATTAGTGTAACAAAAATTACGTAAAAGTATACGGTATACTGTATACCGTAATAATAAAGTGGGGTTCGTCTTGACTGTGTCCAAATCATCCAACAAAAAATAAAGTCCTCCTTAGAATGATGAATGAGATTGAGCGAACACACGCGGAATTCGGACGATTTCATCATTCTCAAGAGTGATACCACTTTAGTAAGAATAGAGCGCTCACGCCCACGCACGCTTGTATAGAGCTACCACAAACCCTACTTTACAACGTAATTAATTCAAAAATGGTTTGATTACCTGGTGCCATTGAAGTTGCATAATTTTGAGCGTACGAAAGGTGTTTAAGTTGTTGAATGATATTTCTTTTACCACTTATATAGCCTCCACTGGCTCCAAATGACTTGGTAAATGTTCCCATCATAATGTCTACATCAAGTACATTAGCACCGAAATGTTCAACAACACCACGTCCAGTTTTTCCCAAAGCACCGATGGAATGAGCCTCATCAACATAAAGATAACAATTATATTTTTTCTTCAGCTCAATAACCTTGGGAAGATTGACTATACTACCCTCCATTGAATATATCCCCTCGACGATGATCAAAATCTTTTTGAATGGTCGATGAGTTCGATCTTGACCATGAACAATCGCATCACGAATAACTTTCTCAAGCTGATCCATATCATTGTGACGGTATATTTTAATTTTGGCACCTTCAACATTTTAACAACATATTACGATATAATCATATCATAGGCGGTTTAAAATTACAGCTTAAATATCGGTCATTGTTAGCCACTCATTGAAGGACTCACAAACGATAACAGTGAATCTATCTACCAATTTAGAGTCTAAATTTTTGACTATACTAGAGTATATACAATGTAATAACCTTGAAACTTATAACAATTACATTAAAATGATTCCTGATAGTCTGCAACCCAAAATCAAGCTGGAATGATTCAATTCATCAGAAATGATGCAAGACCCTTTGCCAACTAATGCTGCAATATTCAGTGAATTTGTTGCAAAGCCCATACCAAATGTTAACGTTTCTTCCGTCCCCAAAAACTTAAAACATAGATTATCGAACCGAAAAAAAGTGTCATTTTCTAATCAAAAATCGATCTTATTACCTGTGACCATTTTTTCTCGAGCTCTTCATGGATCTCATAAGTTCCAAAATCATTTCTAGAACTACCAACTCCGACACCACATCGATCAATAGATTTCAAGACTTGATCGTTGCAGAATCCATGATTTTCAGCATATCCAAGGTAGTTATAAGATCCCAAATTGATCATTTCACGTTTTTTACCAGTCAGTTCAAATGTCCAATTAGAATCGTTTGTTTTTCTCTCCATTTCGAAGAAGGTTCCCCCTGGTGTTTGGTTATACATCGGGGCTAGACTATGCTAGAGGGTGTAAAAGAGACAAACCTGAATAACCATTACCCTGGTACGGAGCAAATCGGACGATTGAAATTATCTCTTACTCGCATATAGATATTTCTGGTGTAAAATCCTTCAAACGAGTTGTATAACGGCGCGAAATCTTTCATTTTTTCCGGTTCTTTTGCCATCAGATTCTTCTCCCAATTGATTTTTCGGAGAAATTCGCGGAAATATCCAAATAATGTTAATATAACATAATTTATATATGTGCAGACTGTTCATAGTTACATTTGAAAATGATCGATTCGAATTTAAAATGATGTAATTTAAGTTTTTTTTATCAAACCGCCAATTTGATGTCAAAATTCGCTTTTGTGATCAAAAATTTCGCGTTTTTATCTTAAAACCTTGTGGTTAAAAACGTTCAAATTTCTTTGGAATCAGTATTTATGAGCTACATATATTATAAGTATGTGCGTACATATATTATTAGTATTGCGTAACAATAATGAATGTTGTGTTCGATTAGTGTTCGATTGATAAAATCAATAAGATCAAATACGAAATTTGTATTTTAAATTCTTGTCATGGTGATGGCCCCATTGTTACCATAGTAAGTTCAACTTAAGTTTATAATGTACTGATTTTTGAAAGTTCATCGTTAGTCATTCTGATTTTGGAGCTAGTTTATTTCCACTTACTGAAACCTGCATGAACGATTCTTCTCCAGACAAAATGTCTAGAAGCAGGGTATACTTTCGTCTAATAGATCCTGGTGGATTTAATCATAAAACTCAGTCAATCAAATTATATATTGAGACTGGGTCCGGGCTCACTGACCATCGTAAAATTGAATTTAGATTTATACTCGAATTATTTTTCAGTGTTATCTCATATTCTTAACGTGGCATAATTTAAGTTCACGGCGATGAGCTAAACCAGCTTAATCGTTGGAACCCCGGTCAACAAAAAACATAATTTATGATATATCATATGATATATCATGATATATGATTGTAATGTTCGATTTTGTTATCAAGTTTTAGAATGAGGTTTTCTTGCTATTGTTAGTAAACATCTGAGGCTCAAGTCTTGATATAACTACAGTTGCGCTTTTTTTACAAATTATATGTGTGTGTTCTTAAATTAAGAAATTATTATAGGCTCAATACGCAATTTAACGATCGCATAACGTCACTCCGGTCTATTTCCGGTTTTATCGGAAGTTAAAAATTTCACTTCTAAATTTTTTTATTTCACCAAATGATTCGCCGTAAAATTTAAGGGGGAGTCTCTTGGAGCGTTTTTAACCTATGACCCCATCTTGTAGGTGATATCTTCGTTTCTTTGCTCAATTCTCTTCAAATTTTCAGGATGGCCTTCTTATGATATTTACCAGAATATCTATGTAAAAAGATATCTTACTCACCCTACAAAAATGATTCTTTACGACGAGTCTACGTCTGAGAAATTAAATACTCGAGGTCAACTCAGACTTTAATAACCAATTAATTTTCATCAAACTTACTTAATAATTTTGTATTGTGATTTTTTACTCTTTTCTGAGTTTTGACTTTTGTTAATTTTGTTTAATTTTTATTTCGTCGAGACCATTTTTGTGAATTCTATTATTTGAGCGACGGAAATCTCAAGAATGAGTAATAAATCAATTATACAAAAAATAAAAATCTTTTTATGGTCAAATGCAACCGTAACGGTACTTAAAATTAAAAAGTTAAGTAGCTACCTCGTTCAGCAGCTATCTAAACTACTATCGATCATTTTATCTGCCCCAAGATTTTCATGCATTTGGTATTAGGAGCTCTAAACATTAGTTTGACAGATCTTCCATAATTTTATTTTCGAGTTATTCGGAATAACTTATTCCATAAGTTTATTTGCGAAAAACCTGACTAGATCATCGAATTCTGTGTACAGTCGAGTCTCGTAGCGCAGCTTTTGAATGTCCAGTACGAGTCCTTTTTGGTGGTTTCTTTACCATTTCAAAATTGAAAACGTGGCCTCAATCGAGAATTTCACAGCTGTTGCAAAACTCGGTCAAACTAAATTATGTTTAGAGCTCCCATTATAATATAGATATTTACCAAATAAGTTATGTCACATAACCAAACTCGTTTGGAGATTCATCATTCGATGGTAAGGGTCGACTGTCAGCTGGAGGGGCACGACAAAATTATACGACAATATTATACGCAAACCATTCGCAGCAAACGTTAAGATAATCAATAATAAAGGAGAAAATTAAAACACTACAATCGATTCATTATCGTACTAAAATCATAGTCTGAACACAATATCGAAATTAAGTCCAGTCGAAAACAACTCTCATGCGCCAGGGCCTGACGGCGAGGCTGGCTCAGTTAGTCGTACAAATATACAGTTCATACACAAATGCTTGAGTTTCTCAACAACAAAGTCATTCCAGAATGCACAGATCATGACATTTTTATTCATTCAATTTTTCTTTCTAAGCTTTTCATTTTACACTCGGATACCTTGTCTCGATAAATGAACAAGGGCGGCTCATTTTCAAAACCATCTGTTGAGGTTATTCTATTCAGGGCTACATAGGTCATCCACTTGTGAATTTGTGATTGAATTAGACTTCCCGATGCTCAAAAGTATGCCAATAACTTAATGTCAAATTATAAGGGTTAACCGGTCAAACTATTGATTGTCAATACTAAATTCAAGAAGGTGGATGATCCGTGTATCCCTGAGTCCATCAGAATTGCCGGATTCACCCAAATATTTTGGACCGACTTCTTTGTAACTTTTTCAGTATCCAAAATGTCGTTGTGATAACAAATTATATATCGTATATTTACCAACAAGTATTTGAAACCTTCCTGACGGGTGTTGCAAAATCTGATCTGCGATTATTATTATCTTCAATATTTCTGAGAAGGTTTTGTCGTTGCAGTTATGTTGTCAAAGTGATACTGACTAGATGGCGATATCAGTCGTTCAAACTAATGATTCAAAACTAAACGTATTTATAACACCTCTAACGGAATAAAATATCATATTCTGCTCACAAAGGAGAGAAAGAGGAGAACGACTCTCTGACTATGCAATATAAAGGGCGCCAATTCAGAGAGTACGATATTTTATTCCGTTACAAATGATATAAAATGTATGCTGAACAACCTTTTCCTGATAGCGAGCTGTATTTGATGGTATATTGTTGTCAAAGCTTCACCCAAAATGGTGAAAATTCCAGCGATGGTCAAAATAACCATAACATAGTTTAAAAAACTTTTCGAGACTTTTTATGGTTGATTTGATTATCTTTTTTGCAATCAAAGATGAAATCGTAAATAACCTACCTGAGTTAGTTATCCAGCAATTCATTCTCAAGTTGCCGTGGCAAATGGTAACATTTCGTTTGTATCCGAAGAGATTTTCGACACTTAAATTATTTTTAGTTGACAAATTTTTTCCCCAGCCGATTTTCATTTGACCCCATTTTTTTGCCACCGTTGATTCAAGGTCATAACTTTACTCACTCAAAGTTTTTGCTATTACAATTGTATCCTTCTGGAACGACCATCAGTAGATCAAACAGTTTTAATATTTTAATCATAGTGATATCGTTGCATTTTCCCGTTAGCTCATTCGGATACTTGTAACATTGTAAATATCCAAAACCATAAATTGATAAAATCTCTACCATCAGTGTCAAACAAAGTTTTATAATCTTAAGATTTACTTGAAAGATGTAACAAATCGATGCTATCACAATCGGCGCGGCGCTCTCGGTTTGTAAGCCTTATATTGTAAAGCCCAGAGTGCGCACACTAATCAAATTGCATTTCAAACATACCAGGGCTGCCGAAATGGCAGGATTCCAAATAAATTCTTTTTGTTTAGTCATCATTGTTCTGGTTAATGATTTTGTTGCCGAAAGCCATGTTTGAGGAAGATCATTCACTTTCTGAAAATGGATTTGTATCTAGTTTCTGCAAAAGCAAATGATTAAACCTTATATTCATTTTGAGACTGAATAAACTGCACAAGCATATTGAAAAGGACACACGGTAGCAACAATACAATTAGCTGAAATTTCCATTCATAACATGGGTGTCTAATCTGAGGCCCTCTATAATTTTGAGAGGATTCAATTTGGAAAATTGATCATAACGCTATCGAGATAGTAATCCTATCTCTAGTAACCTTCCATATTTAAAGGCGCGTCCCACTGGTTAACTAAAGACTTTAGTCTAAAGTCATGTTTTTGACGACCTTTAAGCAAACTTACTGAAACGACCCAAAATGTTCCAACAGAAACTGGTTCGTAGTTGATATAACATTGTAGCTGGCACCCTGCTTGGCCACTCTCGCCGCCTCCACCATCACATCGAAACCCATTATCATCGTATGATGTCATTATAACTTAATTTAAATAAGTTATGTCACTATATTAGCCAACAATCGACCAAATATTCGATGTCATAGTTCGTTAGACTAGTACGAGAATTGTTCGTTGGGCAGACTGTAATCTTAAGATAGGTTCGGATATCTGGTGACGCCATCTGAGATTAAAAATTCGCTAAGGTCACTTATTGACAAACTTACTTTGTGTAGCAACAAAAACTCTAAAAAAAGTAACAAAAAGCCAAAGTACTCCAAAACAGTGCGAATAGTCGCTGACAACTGTACTGGCAATATTGGCAATGTCTGCAATCATTTTCGTATTGTTTGCCCCCTATACTATTAAAGTAAAATTTAAAGGTTTCTTCCTCTTTTCAAAAATATGTTTTTGATATTTGAAATAATTTTTATTTTTGTGCCGAAAATAATTCAAGAAGCCAGATTAATTAAATCAGCTCGAGAACAAAATGTGATCACCTACTAATTCAAATTTATTTGAAAGGGAGTTTAAAGTGTGCAGGAAAAAATATACTGCTAGAGGATTCTGAAGGATTCGTCGGGAAACAACTGACCAATCACTGACAGTCTCCAGCCCAGAGCATTTGATATGGTAGATTTGAATAATCCATGCCATCATTCATTGCACATCCGGGAGTTGAATGAGCTGACCAATCGGTATTACGGAGACAACATTTAACAGGACGAGTTCCATCGCTGTCGTTTTGTCTGTATCTGATAATCGTTCCGATATTCCAACCCTCTTCATCGCTTCCGATTCGGCAAAGACCAAGTCGGTCGAGTTCGATTCCGCTGTTCATGTATCCACTAGTCTATCAATAGCTGTCGAGAATTCAACATTACTGGAGCTACGCTATTCAAAATCTGAAAACTCATATACGTTTATGATCTTACGGCAACTATCCTTAAATCCATAACTGCGGCTGAGACCACACAATGTCCAGTCGCGTAAATGATTTGTCCGATCGATTTGAATATACTCTCTTTTTGTTGGTTTTCAGACAAAGCCCCGCTTTGGGCTAAATAAACTTTCAAAGTATTTTTACGAAAACGGACCTAAGGCAGCTGGAACCAGTGCAAGTATATGGTCCATCAATCCATTTTATAGCGCCACCTGCTTTACATTGAGCTGATAAAACGAAAGTCCTTTCTTAACTTGGGTTACTGACAGTAACTTACAGTTGTCTCTATAAGTGCTCAGAAAATTCGGAGCTTATCAGAGAAACGGTAAGAATCTTTCTAGACTTACCTTAAGAGATTGATATTCCCGTGAGTAACCCTAGTCTTGTTCGCCCGATTGAGAAAGAGAACCATTGTTATCTGGTATTATACTTGCAGTTTCAGGTAATCTTCGACCAATCATGAACTTTCCAACCATACATCCTCCCACACCATTATCGTAAATATGTCTCACCAGGATTCGAAATTTTCAACTCGGACTTATGTTCAAGGCGAATAATTTAGAAGTTGTGAACCCCACCTTGCGGCAATTGCACGAGTTAAATCGGATCCAGTTTTTGAGGGATTCGTGAAATCGACGATTTGATCATAAAATGGATGATCGGTTTGAATTGGAAGCGAAAGCCATTCATAGTTTACAGTACAGTCTTGTCGCTTAACATCGGGTGTTTCAAACATACCCCATTCACATTTACCTTTGTTAGTTTACCAATAAACAGTATAAAAAGCGATCGTGTTCTAATAATCATCTGAAACGGAATAAAAAAATCATATTCTCTGAAATGGCCCTCTATATTGCTTATTCGGAGAGTCGTTCTTCTCTTTATGAGCAGAATATGATATTTTATTCCGTTAGATATGTTACATTACATTTTATAATGGCAAAATTTCCTTGATGGCACTCGCAAGTGGAAGTTTTGTCTCGAGTAAGAATCTGTCTATCGAATCCAAGGTCAGATGAGCATGTGTGGGCAAAATTAGTATTAAAGGTATCAGCGTAGCAAGTGTATAAATGAGGAACAAGACCAAATTCGTTGTGATAAACACTTGGTCCGACATGTTGGCACCATCCAAGATTCAAGCAGTTTGTTTTGAAACATCTCATTTGATTCGTATTAAACGAATAAGTGTCTTTGAGCAAGTTCATAAAGAATAGCGCTTTAACGATGGTAAAACTATCACATGAGAATCATGTGACGATTATGACTTAAATTGTTGGAAATGAAGCTGTCCTGACAAACATCCAGGTCCAATACCATCCGATTTGGCGCACACTCTATCTTCATGACAGGCTTTTGTTTCGGTTGCCAATGATGGATCGCCACACATATTTTCGGTTTTAAATGGATTATCGTCGGGAAGGTCATCGCAAAGTACTCTTTTCCAAACATCTTCCCCATTGAACGTTTGTTGTTTGCACAGACATTGTCTAAGAATCATTATTAAGTAAGCCTCTAATAAAGAGGAGCGCCTCTTCCCGGTACCGCCTCTTCATTTGGTACGAACTTCGAATGAGGAAGTAAATAGACGGGAACGATCAGGAAGACGCGCCCCACTTTATTCATTTTTGGCGCTAGTGAGACTCGAGTCGCCACTCCACTGGCCAATTAGAAACTGATTGGTATATAAATGAGTATTTTACGGGGGACGGGTATAAAAATGAGACAAAAGGGAGGTAATCACGTGATGACATAGGCATAAGAATTAAAAATGAGTCGAAATTGAAAAAAGATCACGTGATTACCTCCCTTTTGTCTCATTTTTGATACCCCCCCCCGTTATTCAAAACTTCACCTAGTTCGAGTGGACCGACCGCCCAATCCGCAACTCTGGGAACAGTGACTCCAACCAGTGAAAGCGCCCCATGTTGGACATTCATCTTTATTGGTATATTCTTCGAAATCGCATAGCATCCGTCTTGTGGTGGAGACTTCTACAATATCGGTATCATCATTGGTTGTTTCATCAGATTCCCAATCTGGCAGACAGTTGTATCCAGTTTTCCAATCGATTACAGCCCCCGATGAGTCCAAACATTGGCGAGTTTTGATTCGTCGAGCGTTTGGACCACAAGTGGCCCCACATGATGACCATTCACTCCATTCAGTCCATTTTGAGCCATCTTCTGAGCCGATAACAAAATATTCAGATTTGGTGTTATCATCTCCAGACTCTGGACGGAGATGTCGATTATGATTCTTTCCAGTGATAGCATTGCCATCATCATCGTACGCAGTACAGAATATATCACGTGCTATATGAAAGTTTCAAAAATGATGATCAGATATACCAGGTATCTTGGTAATTTTTTTGAAACGAGCCTGCTGAGGAGCCTGTAGCGTAAGAAACAGCTCCGACGTACCATTGACCATCTTTTTCGACCCGACAAAGAGCAGGATGAGCTGGCAACTTACCGCTTTCGTAATGTTCATATGGCCAGAAGTACTTCTGATTTTGTCTCTCACTGAACCCGGTTTTCAAATGAGGTCGCCTTCAGGCAGTAAATTTTGTGAGATTGAATCAGAACTCGCTTATTTCGAAAACTGTCCTGAGTAAGATACCAGGGGACCCTCCACATTTTTTACACGAATTTTGTGGGCCATTGTTACCAGGGAAAATCATTTCGGATTCCCAATATTCACCTTTATGTGCTTGGTCAGGTTTAGTTGGGGCACCGTATCCCTAAGTGGGGTTTTCATATTTTAAGGTCAAATAATCTCTATATTATGACATATAGCAGATAAGACAGTGAAATGATATGAATCATAGGCTATAATTCATAGCTTATGATATGAAAACCAGCCTTTGACCTGCTAAACATGAAAAATCGTTCTGAACTAGCCCAAGTAGTAGCACCTGGTTTGGTAGCAAGTTGAACATAAATTGTTCGGTTATCAAATATATTTGATCCTTTTCTATGTTGACACGCAAGTATTCCATCGTCAAGTTCAACGACACGACCATATGTCCGCGCACCAGCTATTTCGTCCAAACTCCAAGTTTCAGCGTCAAAATATACGCCAGATTCAAAAGTTGGATCGTAGCAAATATCATGAAGATCCCAATCAGTGACCTCATTAGCAAGCGTCGAAAGTGACCTCCGACCATCGACCCACGCCCAAGATTTTTCATTTCCATCACGGCCACCTTGAAGACCGGCGCATTGAACCACGGGATCTAGAAACTCTAATGGTTGAATCGAGCCACCAGTTTTCCATCTACAGACACCGTTTGCTTTACAGTTGCAGATCCACTGATTGAATTCCATCCACTGAGTACTTTTCGAATCGCAATTAATGAATTTACATCTGTCATTATGTTGAATATGGAGACCACCATTAGCCTAACTAACGGTTATTCTCTTGATATTCAATAATCGACTATTTTGCGCCGTATTTTGATCAAACCTAGATGTGCCCATGAGAATGACCCTATCCTGGACAAAGGTGGCTTCACACCGATCATCATAACTTTGTTGAAAGTGACCAATAGGAAAGGGGCAAACATCCCCACAATCGCCATCTGGTGCCTCACATTCTTCTGATTCGGTATCGACCCCGGTACATAATTCAGTATCAGATTCACAGCTACGGAAACGTCGTTTAGTTCCTTTTTTATTGCCAACACTACATTTGATAGAACATGGCTTCCAATCACCCCATTGACTCCATTGAGGACCAGTTGGTTCCGGTGTGGTTGGTTCAGGTGTAGGCTCGGGTGTTGTAGATTCAGTAGTTTTGGGCTCGTCTTCACAATCTTCGGGTAATGGCATATGGAGTTCACCATTTTCGTTAACACCATCCCAGTCAACCCATCCAGCTTCTGGAACTTTAATCTTATATTCACAAGTTCTTTCAGAAAAGTCGCACACGCATCTGACTTTACGCTTGGAATCGATTTCAAACTGAGATTAAAATTCAGACCCTCAAAAAATCAGCTCACCAGAATGAATCGTTCTGAATGATGCAAAATTTTGAAAACGACCCTTGGTGACGTTTTGAAGGGCGCTATTGTTCTCACCACAGGTTCGAAAACATTGATTTTTGTGCATTTCGAGCCCGGTGTCCGTATAGCCTTTCATACATCCATCTTTTTTGGTATATTCTCTGTCAAAAATACCCAAATCCGTTGTATCACAGCCAATCTCGGTACATTCGGGAAGTTTGATATCTTTTCCAGATTTCCCATCAATAGTGAATGTTCCATCGGAGAAACATTGAATATATTGAGCTGACATTTTGTTTTTCGTGCAAGCAACCCAACCATCGGAAAAGCCTTCACCAGTGTTTCTTTAGTAGATAAATTACCTAATTCTTACTCATATAAGGCGTGATCTTAATTTAAAGCGCTTATTATCCTTTTCCTATGGGTGAATTGACCTTTTGCTTTTGCAAGTTTTCCTTTGTTAGTAAGCTTGTTCCCGGTTCCAGGATCCTTCGTTCCAAACTTGATCTTATATTCAGGGACGAAATTGTACTTTCCATTTGATAAAAGTTGAAATATACCAGATTCGGTTAGATCACACACTAAGATAAAAATACATCAAATATAGAATACGCAAACGGAAACGTAACAAATTAAGCTCAGATAATCTCGTCTGGATAACGATTAATTTTACTGTCCATAGCTTATGTAACATAGGTATTTATAAGAAATTCAAGGAATAGATGGTAGTCGATTCACCTGACCTTTCACCTGGTAGTTCTCAGCAGGATACTAATCGCACTGATCCAACTCACACCTCGAGAGGAAAATGTACTGGATATCCAGCAAAAAAGGCATCCACATTCCTCCGAACTAGATGCCTTTTTGTTTAGATATCCTGTAGATCCGCTCTTTTGCTGGCTCCACCCATGTTATGCAATAAGATTTGTCCGCACGTGAGGTTAAAAAGGTTAACGCTGTGCTCTCACTAGATTAAAATTATGAATGGCGTGGCAAGCATTAAGTTCCTTATTTTTAAGAGCCGCCTTATTTTTGAACTTATGCGTGTATTTGATGCAATTCTGAGTATCAATGTAAAAATTTCAAAAATATAACCTTCGAATGAAAATTTGAATATCAAATGATAGGTGGAGAGTTTCAAACAGAATTAGCATAAGTCGCGGATATCTTATAAGCTTTAAAAAGAAACCCCCCGTTAACAATTTCAAACCTGATATGCTGCAAGTTGAATCTAAAGGTGTCTTCAAAACAAAAATACCATGTCAGGTTTAGAAAATAAAAATTCTCTCGGAATTCACTCTATGCAGAATATCATATGCTGGTCCTCGAAAAGGCCTCGAAAAGAGTTTCCAGCCCTTACTTTGAACTCAAACCGTTGTCAAACGTAAAGCATGTGGAAATCTAATGAGATGTTATGATCATATTTTATATGATATTCATGTGATATTATTTTTACCTCCTCGTAATAATGTTACGAAATAAACAATTTTTACTGTTACCTGTGCTTGCCGATCTTTCAACTTTCGAATTGGCAGATACAGCCGATATTAAAATCGGCGACAATTTCATTTTCGTCTCTTGTGAGATCCGTCTCTCTGACCGCCCGATCTTTTTCTTTTACTTACATCAGAGATGGAGAGGTTGATGATGCCGCAGGCTGAACAATTTGACTCAGGTACTTTAATATCACCAAATACAGTTTTATTGAATGAAATCGACGTCAGAGGGCAGTACGTTCCAATAAGATTACCAAACATTTTAACGGCATTAAAGTTCATTATTTATTGACATGACATTGATGACGGATGGTATGTTTTGCGTGTATCAAAAATAAGGTGTACCCGGGACGCTTTTTCTCTTCCTCTCCTTTACAAAACATTTCTGTTCCAGAGGGTAGCACTTTTATCATAAGAGTCTTATGTGTGTCCACCAAGCGTAACAGTCTAATGTTGTTCCCACTATATTGTTTATGTCAGTATGTTTCAATTGTCAGCTCGTATGATCGAGCCGGGGCATCCCTTAAAGTAGATTCAGGTCAGATTTGGCTGCCTGGATTTACAACTGAGATGAACTTCAGTTAAAACCTTCGGTTTGTAAAATTCGAAATAAGAGTTCCGCCACAGTCAAACCAAATCCGACGCAAATCTGATTTTCAATTTAATCCGATACTGGGTTTTGTTATTTTGCCCACAATTAACAGTCGCAATGCGAAGTGGTTTAATGGAACCAAAAGCCTCCAAAACGGTTTTCAGAGTACGGATAAACTATCCGGAATAATACATAAATTTCATGTCTGAAAAGTTCCCCTGGAATTGATTTCCGAATTTTCAGCTATAGGTAAGCGAAAAAGCATTCTAGGCACCGTCCTATATTCTGTTGGTTAAGGAATCATCCAATGCTGATCGATTTATCCTACCACCTTCGAGATACAAGTTATATCGATACCCTTGATTATACTGCATAACTTATTTAAGTTATACAGAACCAGTCGGGGCCTATAATAACAACATGTGTATTGAATGACAAAAGGCATTTATTAAAACGTTAACTACGATAGCAGTCGTGAATTTAAGGTTCTCATGATACTGAATGAAGTTGTAGCAGTAAGTAATCGGGGTTGAGTTTGAACTAATATTGAACTAAGATGAACGAGAAACAGCTGATTGATAGATTTATTCCTCTTCTTGCACTGGTGCAACTGATGATGGTTGTGGTTGAATAGAAGGTTGAGAGGATGGGACGAAACCAGAAGCAGTTTGAAGTAAATTGATTGGATTTCGTCCATCTGTGATTAGAGTTGATGTTAATCCCAAAGATTTTAACATTTCTAATTGATGATCATTTCCAGCCGAAGCCATTTTCTGAATTGTGGTGGCGCCAAGTGCTTCAACCATTTGTTTGAATTTTTGGACTTCAATTTCGGTCGATTCTCTCTGTTTTTCGATTTCGAGCTCATTCGACTTCTTCATAAATTCGATTTCAGATTCACGTGCCGCATTTAATCGTCGAAGTTCGGCATCACTTTCAAGCTGGGCGGCCTCAGATCGTAGTCGAGCTTGATCAACAGATGCCTCACCTTCAATCTTGGCAGCTTCAGCTCGAGCTTGAGCTTCAGCCTTTGCCTGGCCGGTGGATTCGAGAGCTGCTGATTTTGTTTGAAGTTCTAGAAGTTTTTGACGAGATGATTCAGCTTCAGCTTCATCATCGATTCGCTGCCTTTCCAATTTACCCTGTAACACACGTTAAAACAAACCTATGTAATTTTACGATTTGTGACGTCGTACTAACCTTGGCTTCTTGCTCAATTCGTTGAGCTTCGTGCTTCGCTGTGGCCTCTTGAGCATTAGTAGTAATCTCGATAGCTAGTTGAACACTTTTCATCAATGAATCCTTAGTCTTTTGGTCAACAGGTTCGACAGATTGGATATCGACGGAGGTCACAGAAAGAAGATTAGATTCGAATTCCAATTTTGTCTTTGAAAAAATGTTACATTGGTCGATTTGAAATCATAGTTTGGTTAATTTGTGATAAGGTTGACAGGTATTTTGGCTATTAATACATACCCTGATTTTATTTGTTGCCCGATCATAGCCGAGAACGGATCCTCTTATAATACGAGCAGAGTTCTTGTGGAATTCATCAAAAGTGACTCCAGCGACGGCACCACGGATTCTAGAAGCGAGAGTTTTGCACATGTCACCAATGAAATCGGGAACACTGAACAGCTTACGAGCTTCATCTTCGTTGGTCTTGGCTTGTTCTTGATCAAACATCCAGTTGTACGAAACTGCAAGTCTTGGAATAATTTTCAAAATGGCGTTTTAATTTAAGACTAAGGCTTCAAGGTCGAATTATAGTTATTTTCAAAAACTAATTTGAAATTTTTGGTACGATGAGTACGTCTCATTTCGCTTATTAAAGTTTTGCGTAGGTGATGAAATTGCGAAGGTGAATTCAATTCGACCCGGTTGTCTTAATTGATCAACCAATCAATAAATTAGAGAATAAAATCGAAAACGGGCCTGAGTCGAGCATGATCTACAGTCTCTACTTCGACAGTATCAGTACAGAAATCTGGTCCAAGAAGCAGAACCAAAGATCTTATTTGATTTGGCTTCTTTGGTTTCCCTGCTGACAACGACAAAAGTGTGAATTGTTCATCCGGTTGTAAAACGACCATTTCTGGTCCGAATACGACGCGAGCATTTTTGTTCTTGTAATCGTACAGCTGGCAAGCCGAATTGTGAGGAATTTCAAGAGTGACACATCGTGTTTTCTAAATCAAGATATAAATTATGAAACCAAACAAGGTATTTTTTTTAGTTAAACTGATTTAGAAACCTTGGTCACGATAACTTCAGGAATATGGTCCTCATGACGATCTTGATTTGCAACTCTTTTTTGCATCGCGCCAGCTTGACGCATTGCTCCAAAAGCAACTTGTTCCTGATGAAAATCCTCTCTCATTTTTGTCACTTGGCCATTTGCACTTAAATATCATTAGTTAAAATTCCCTGAGCTTTCAAAATTTTCAACTAGTTACACTAGCGTGCTTGAATTTCGGAGTCCAAAAATTTCGGACGGCAAAACATGCGATTTTCCAAAAGCTCGAAATTCGCTAACAACACCAAGGCATACCTATATTGATTCCTGTTGGCAGATGGATCTTTGTTGTCATCAAGCATTGTCTGGATCTCTGGTCGTAAATGTTTTTCCCACAGTTCTTCATTTTCAGAGAGCATGTAGGTTTCACCGACAATTGCTTTGACATGGCCAGTTTTTGTATCACGGACATAAATACCTTCATTTCTATCCAATGGAATTGATCTGTGATATTTCAATCTCTTGACTTCGACTGGGGGAACATACTCACACGGTCCACGAATCATCCATTTATCGCCAGCTTTTCTGTCCGTGCCGTTATCTTCGAAGTCTTCAATGGCTTGAAGGACAAGACCAAGTTCATCTGATAGAACATGAATTGATTTGACCCCTTGTTCAATAATTTCGCCAGGATGAAGAAAAAAAGAACATTCACCACGTCGAAGAACCTTCTTTCCGAGCTGATTATTTCCCGATTCATCAACGTAATTCTCAATTACACAATATTCACGTGAACTAAGAGTTGTTATCTGAACAATTTGAGTGATTTCTTCGTGAACTTCGGGAATTATTTGCGGAATATCTGCTTTTGTAACAAGCCATTCCTCTCCAGTCTGTCGTTCTTTGCCATTTATATCAGTGAAATTGTCGAGAGCGCGCATGTGAACGGCCCTGGTATCTGTGAGCACAGAAGCCTTCATACTCTTGACAATTTGTTCGTATGGGCCCGGCATGTATGTTCCAATCTGGCGGACGATCCATTCTTCACCAGCAACTCGCTCGGTTCCCTGTTTATCGGCCATATTACGGAGAGCCTTGACTCGAAGAGCATGACCTGGGGCAATAATAGATGCGGCTAGAGAGTCAACAAAGTCAACTTCTTTTCTGGGATAGTAAGTACATGGACCCTCCAAGAACCATTCATCACCAGCACGTCGCTCAATATTTGGCTCAACACTATTATCAACAAAATCTTCCAAAGCTGTCAATCTATAAGCATGGTCCTGTTTAACCACAGAAAGTTTCAATACTTTTGGCTGGTTTCAGATTAATATCCCAAAATATGATTAATAAAAATTCGAATACTTGAATTTGTTATGAAACTTTAATAGACTAACTTGAATAGACTTTTCGCGAAAAAATCTGAAACGTACCTTTATCGACCAAAATTTCGCCAGGATAAAGTGGAAATGGTTCCTTGTTGGTTTCGTAAAGGCGAACTTCGCGATCTGCATGCAGCAACTGATATTGACCATATTTATCCTTTTGAACTTCAGACTCCTAAAATGTTTGTTATTTATTTTTCGGGGTCCGAGATTTCACCACACCCTATTGAGCTTTTGCGCCGGAACGAGGGTGACGGTATTTAGCATATTATAAGACTCGTTTATGCTAATGTTAATAAAATGAATGTTCAAGTGTATAAAGTTAAAACAAAGCTCTTTCCGTGATAGAAAAATAAAACAATACGCCTCATGATTATTCTGTTGTTTTCAAATAATAACGGTTTCAATTGTCTTTGTGAAACCACTGCTTATCCAAGAGTAAACCCATTTTTCACATTAAGTAATGTAACTATTCGAACCATCATCTGATTGGCTAAGAGCGCCTACCAATCATAAACTCACCTCATTTCGAAGAACAGGATTTTCAATGACGCAGTAGTGACGTGGAGGAATGATAATGTGTTTTCGTTTTTCTTGGACGACCTTTTCGTGGTCACGGCGGACGAACACTTGAGGGCCCTCTTCCAATCGAGTCACATTTGAGTTCTGGTCCAGGACATGAATATATTGATATGGTCCTTAAATAATTTATTAGGAAAACAATAAACGTAAAATAAGTTCGGCTGCACAACGTGAGTCGTATTAAGTATTCCTGGTCTATGGTAAACATGACAACAACCAAAGATCAATAACTGATTAAGATAAGCGAGAATTCACTTCAAATAGAAACTGGACTCGTGAATCGACGGGCTGTGATTCGATACTTTTACCTAGTCTTATCATTGGTAAAGTTTCTAAACGAAAAATCAGTGATGCGAAGATAAGACTAACATGAACCATAACTTATGGACTATAATTTTCTTACCTAGTCGGACAATATCGTCGCGCTCTCCATCTCCTCTACCCATTGTTTATTCGGTAAATGTTTTAATCTGAATTTATAATTTTTTTACAAATGAATTGGATACGAAGAAAACTTTTTATTTTATATTCCTCTGATCCACCTCCGAAAAATACGGAATTCAATGACTTCAAACCATGGTGATTGTTAACTGACTTCTGATTGGTCGAAGTCAGACTTGCTAAAATGAATGAATATGTTTAATTAATTGATGGTCTATCTTATTTGCATTTTAATGACTCATTTTGTGACTCATTTTGTTAATGACTCATTTTGTTAAAAATGCGTCATTGATATTTTCAACAGAAAACTCAAATAAATGTTCACGTAAATGAAACCCAAATGACGTCAAAAATGAACTTTTTCAAGGTCGATTCGGACGATAATCCCCAGGGTATGAAAAGTTGAATCATTGATCCAGAGTTGACAATAACAATTCAACGGTTACTTATGGTTATTAACGATTACGATTTAAAACCTATAATAGTTAGGTACAATTCAGTATTATTAATAAGTGTCATTATACGGTGTCACTATACGGTGTGATTTTGAGCTTCAGCCGCGACAAAGTTGCTTTCGAACTCAAAAAAGGGCTTTTTCTGGTCATTCTGATTCAAAAAGTGGTTAATTTTATGGTTATATGGTATCGTAAGCACATTCAACCATTATGTCCAAAAAATAATGGTTATTTTCAACTCTGCTCCTTCAAAGGGGGTTCGATTCGAACTCATGAAAGAGCGACAACGTGGAGATTAAGTCGCTGATTGATCGGAAGTTCCGATTCGGAACTATCGAGAATATATTGTTATTTTGAAAACCCAAAAATAGGGATAGCTAATTGCTATTAGCAATGCCGAAATCCGTCAGGGCGGACAAGGACAAGAAATTGCGGCTCAGAATGTAGCGGGTTCTTTGCTTGGTCAAGTTTGGTAAGAAAAAAGTTTAGTCCAGGTAAGCGGCCCTTTTCCGGGCCAGTGCTTCGATCCCCACCAAAAAAGATAAAGTTACTGATTGATGACTCAACAAAACCGTCCAAGTCACAACCGAAGACCTTGCCAAAGTATTAGCCGGGGATCGAAAACGGGTTTTCTTATAATACCAACCTTAATATCTCAACTAGAATTTTTCTAGAGCGGGTTTGATAAGTCTTGAAACCGTGGCTTAGTGACTCGGTTGACTGAAACTAAATGAATGGTCGGGTTTCCACGATATTTTTATACGGTAGCGTAGTTCAACCTTCAGGCACCATCAGAGCAGGATGGGCACGGGCAGGATGGGCCCTTGGTACAAAGTATTATACTAAAAAGTATTAATTAAAAAGAATAACCCTGAATTTTGGCCATCTTGACTGGCCACAGAGTTCGAAAAATAATAATAATTGTTCGCCAAATCATGCTCTATCAGTGATAGACTACCACCCCTTGACGTTCAATTTTAGCAGCAAGGTAATTATCAATGAATTTGTCTCTTTCAGGGGGTTATTCCAACATAGAGGCCCATGCGTCATATGATATGATATCATATGACTCATATCATTTCTAGGTGCACTTACCCGGCACCTTAGCATGTCAAGTGACCTTCCCCTAAATATTGTATGATGAAGACTCACAATCTCTGACTCATTAGCCATTAGCTTTCGACAATGCAATACAATGGTATCATTTCAGCCGATTATTTAATTTTCAAAGCATAAAATCTTCGGTTTGCTCATGGCCATTTTTTTCAAAATTTTGAATCTGGAATCCTAATTTCAAGTTTTCTGATTATGATTTTGGTAAGAACAAAATAATGAATCAACATGGCAATAGTTTTTACGATGGCATGAGGATCATCCTACAATAAATATGTCCTATGCTGATGTCCTCCTCACTGAATTGTGCCTACCTATGCATAACCATATTAATCGTCTTGCGACATCTTCCGTTTGAAACAATTCAAAAATAATCCATCAGTCCGGAAAGAGATTTGAAATTCGCATAAGAGATTTTACTGTAAGTCCGTTCGCTAGTACGAAATCAAATTAACATTCCTAAAAGTAATCAAATAAAATTGTAAGCTCTATCGGCAATTTTATTGAAGTTATCCTTCGACTTTGTTCTAGGTCGAACGTTATGACTGTGAGAATACTAAATTTGGAATTCGGGATTGACAACATGATATATTTTATTCTATAGTATTTCCGTATGAAGCTTCTGTCTTCAATTCTTTTGGCATCGGCTATTGTCATGGCCGATGAGATGATGGAACCAAGTGAATCCGAGTCAAATGAAGTCGAGTCAAATGAAGTCGACGAATATACATCTACCCCATATGCAGTTCATAATTCAACGATGGTTCATACAACTCAGTCCACGATCTTGCACCTCACTACGGGGGAACCTTATATCGGAAACATTACCCATGATCACTTTTCGCCAACACCACCACCAAACATCGATAACGAATGTGAAGATACTCAATGTGGATGTAATGCCGAAGAAATGGCACGCTGGGAGATCGCGATGGGTGAATGGAAATACGACCAAAACAGTAAGTTTTTCTTATTCGGTGTATCAAAATCATATAAAATATGTGGCATATTTTATTTTAGTATTATAACATATGTTATAGGCTTTAACTTATAGCATATAACTTATATGGTTCATATAACATATAATTATGACCCGTATACACATAATTATGACCCGTATAGATAGGATATAATATTAAAAAAAGCTTACTATAATGAAAAAACACTTACGATAAGTTTGGAAAATGGAATTCAATAAATGGATTAATGAATATGGATCTGAGGATGAGATCCACGATTGGGAACACCACAATAAGCACGGCACAGAACCGAATGCTGATATTGGTTGGGAAATTGTTAAAATACTAACCCAGGCAGAGTTCAAGAAACATCATCTGTGTTATAAATTATAAGACATGAGTCATACGGTATGACTGATACCTAGGTACTATAACATCTCCGATTTTCATATCACCGCCGTCAACCAAAAACAAAATTGACTCATAGAATGCTTTCATTGATCTCTTCCTAAGGTGGGCCAAATTTGTCCGTTTATAGATGTGCTATCTGAGATCGGCCTTGACCTTGGAAATTTAAATCTGCAAGAAGAATGTGAATTTCAAGCGACTGAATTGGCTGGGCTTGCCGAAGTATTGATGAATTTATCATCCAGTTCAGTGGAGGATTGGTCTCGAAAGTTGTGCGAAAGTTAGAAATATAATGTTACGTACAATCAACGGTATGTATGATTATTAGTTCGCGACATAACTCGAGTAAAGGGAATTAATATCAGGACTTGCTCACATAAGAGAGAAAGAGAAGGACAACTCCCCGAATATACAATATAGAGGGCGCCATTCAGCAACCCTGATATTAATTAACTTTATGATCATTATGAGTTTGTGATTTATCAAAACACGTTAAGGAACTAACTCGTTATGGATGGACAGGCCCGATTCCTTTAGTGCCCGATTCAGCCGTGCAAACTTGTTCTTGTTTGGTGAATATTTTGATGCTTGGACCCATGGAGGTTGATCCAACGGCTATTGCATTGTGTGCTTCGGATGCTTTCAATGTGATCAACAGTTTCACAGGATCATCCTGAAAAATCAGCAAATCAAATATCCAGGATATTATATCCTTTCAATCAGAATTGAACCATATTGTGCAAATCTTCAGAAAAACAAACCAAAATCTGCGACTTTTTCTAGGAGTCCCCGGACGACCCGGCAAGAATGTGCCTAGTTTTGTTACAATTATTACCACAACCGACAAACTCTACAGCCATAAAATGATCGAATCTGGTGGTGAAGTCTGTGGTAGTTGATTTACTGAAATAAAACAACCATTCGATTTAATGGTTAAGAACTAATAAATTCTATTATAATAATTTCATCGAAACGGTTATTGATCTTCATTTTAGTATAAAAACGACCATATTGACCAGGCCTACACGGATGGAGTTCGTCCATCCGTCCGCATTCGCCCATCTATGAAAAATATTGGCAACCGCGTCCATGAAATGGACGGTCGGATTTAAAATTCCCATTCGTCGTCCACTAGTGGACGTGTGGACCGTCCGCGGAGGCCTTATATTGACAAAATGGGATCGTCCGATGTTTCTGGTTCAGAACAAATATTTACTTCGGATACATGGTCCGGATATGTCAACCGTGTATACAAAATAATAAGTACGAGTCGTAATTATTGTATGACTAATAGTCTCATATCCATTTCACGGCATTCATAAATGTTATTTTTTATGATTTGAAACACAAAAATCATAAAATGTCCGGTATTTGATGAACTCAGCTATTCGGTTCATCGAGAATCAAGAATTCGTGTGTCTCAAAAATATAATCGTAAAGTATCTTTAATGACCCTTCATAAGGGGAAGACTTAAACTTATTTAACTCTTCGCAACATGGACTAAAGTGACCCACACAAAAGTTACCTCTTGTTCAGAAGATTAGTTATTTTCAAAACCGGGCATTTGAAAGTATTTTACTTTGACCATATCACTTTTTGGGATATCTGACATGCTTTCAAGAAAACTTAAGTGCCATGAACACTCTGTTGAAATGAGCCGCGAAGTCGTCCGCTACTGAATAAATTTTTATTCATAAAATGATATGGTCGGACTTGTTTAATTCGTATGTTGTCTGCTTGATTAAGCTAAGCATAATGCAATTTGCACCTGGTTCAAATGTGGTTATCCCCTATATTATATATAGGCTATATATTCAAACGATTTCCGAGATCGTTCTTAAAGGGCACGGTAGATACAATACCAATTATGACTTTGTCTCAATTTTACTGTCGAGCTCCGGGCTTCATAAAACGGGTGTTCCTGGTGTCGCTCCCCACAGATAAATAAATCAGATACTGCATAAATTTTCATTCTGAAGTTGCAAAGATTTCAGGTAAGAGATTTTTGGTGTTCAACCATGGGTAATAGACTATTACTAATAGTATTGGATGATCATTCGATGGTTGAATTT
>SCLD01131041.1:0-24667 GCA_004367895.1 Oikopleura longicauda
TTTTTTGTAAAAATCTAGAATGGACAGCTGTCTTGGTCTTTTTTCAATAATCGGCTCTGAAACTCTCTTGGCCTTGACTTTCTTCAATTGGATCAAGTTGAATATTTTCTTCCAAGAGACGGTCATCGTCCAGATTCAGCCTTTCCTCGAACATTGTTGAAAAATCATCTGGATCATGCACTTGGTCGATAACTGATCCAACAAGACCAGCTCTTGACCATGATTTCGCAATAATATCAGGCTTCATGTTTTCAATAATGCTGACAACCGATTCTATCGATGTTGAAATATCAGGAATGTCTTCGATATCGACTCTATTATTGTACCAAGATTTATATAATGCACCTCGGGATCAAAAAATGAAGTTTCACATTTGATAACTTGGGATCTGTATGGGGTCTAGCATTGTCTGCAATTATTAAACTTTTTTGATCTGTTCCCATATTATTGATGTCATCCAATTAGATTTCTTATTTACGTAAATGGTAAATCGAGTTGTTTTGAATCTCGTAATATCATCTGAAATTCGGTGTTCCAAAAAGTTCTTCTTTTTGAACCCCCTGCAAAAATTCTGGAGAAATTCTGGAGCTGTCAGTCGAATTACAATAAGGCGCGAATCGCGTTTCGTCCAGATTATACACAAGTGACGAATCATAACCCAGCATTGCCCGTTTTGTATCATTTCAAACCAACCTTTTTGAAGGAAGTTAACCATTTTTTTCCAAATCACATTCAAAATTCGTCTCACATTTAAAATTCGAATGTTTTCCCTTCTTTTGAAGCTATCAACCTTTATTTTGTATTGTTCATGAATAAAGTCGAATTCGTCGACTAAAAGCATTCATACATCTATCATGAAGCTCGGTTTCAAAATCAAGCTGGGATTCATTTGTACAATTAATGGTTTTCTTCGCGTTTTTTGTAATTGCTATATTTTACAAAATTGACTCCTCCTGATACTTCCAACGTAAAACGGTTGACGGGTTAAGATCCATAGAATACTTTGAATTGATAATTCGGGTTGTTTCTCTCACCGAGTGCTTTCTTAACAAACTTATTCCTTCCTTTTTAATTTGCAAATTAGCTTTTTTGGGCATTTTTATTTTTCTGCGCAAAACGAATTATGCAAAAAAATAGAATTTTGAGCTCTAGAAAATGTCGAACAATTTTTTTCTATTTTTTCAGGGCATTTCCCCCTTTTTGCAACAGTTCCCCCTTTTTGCAACACTTTTTTAAGACGCTTAGGTGTTGCAAAAAGGGCTACCACCAGTGTAACTTATAACGAAATGATAATCGTACTTGCATAGAAACGATGTTTTCGTAATTTTCAAGTCGTGCTGATAAAACTGCGTTCTAGAATAATCGCTAGACCGACGTGAGACTCTTTATTGACTCAAGCATCGTTAATTTCATATAATTCGACCAATTAATACGAAATAATTGATTTAATGAATTTGTATTTTAATAAAAGCCTAGCAAAGAATAACCAGAGACCATCTTAATATATTGCCTGGTAGTAATTTAAAAAGAACTCCGGCCCGCCGGTTACTGAACTTCGTGACGTGCCTCCCGGATACGGATTAAACAGTAGAAATCAAATACTGAAACTAATATCCTTATAAGATCCTGCTTTCATTCATTATTGTCCTTGACAGTCAAGGCTTGACTGCTTAAAATTAATTTTCAAGAGAAAACACTACTGTCCGGACAGTAGTTTTCCCTTATATAAAAAATCATTTAGTTTTTGTAGATTTTTATGCCTGAGATTGAATTGACATATTTTCCCCTTCATGGGTTTCGCGGCCTCATGCCAAGGCTGATTATGCACCTTTGTGATATTCCATACACAGAGAAGATAATTCATGTTAATGATTGGTCAACTGTCAAACCGAGTAAGTCCTTCTGAAGAAGGTTGCACCTTTCCGATGGTCATTTGGTCCGAATACCGCTTGAGACTGCTTAGAGACGACGTCGTCGTCACGACGACTATTCGAAAAACGCATCCCACATTATGATCATAATGTCATCAAATTCTTCGGCCGGAGAATATACTCCCTAATAGTCACTAAACGAAGAATATGGTGACATAAGTTCTCATTATTTATAATAAGTAGTAAACAATATTATTTTTAAGCTACACTATTGGGATACTTACCAGAAATCAAAGTTGATGGAGTGACATACGCTCAGACGACTCCAATTGTGAACTATCTTCAAAAGGTAAATTGTTTAATCGGCAATTCAAAGTATTGTAAGACTTCGACAGTGACTGAAGTATTTCTTGGTATGGTCATGCCCGCTTTTGGTGTGGTTGATATGGTCGGTTTTATTCGTGGTGATCATGGCGATCAACCACCGGAAAAAGACCGCGAAGCATATCATGATAAAGTCAGAGAGACGACCAAAGGTAAACTTGAGACCACATGGTCCATGTGATACGTTACATATGGTCGTGATGATGGCACGGATGATCCGGTCCTGACGGATGTTCTATATAGACATTATCTCAACTAATCACTTATTTTAAGAACAATTTCCAAAAATTGAAAAAGTTTTGAAGCATTTTAATAAAACTGAGGCCATTTGCCCTGCCAAGATTTGCGTAGGCGATTTGTCAATTCTTGCAATGTATATGGCCTCACAATATTTCAAAAATGAAGATGACTTCAATACACTTATTCCGTCTGCTGTTCCAATGATTAAAAAGCTCATGGCTAATAAGAAAATCGCTCAATGGGTCAAAAGCCAAGAAGGTGTACCATTTACACCTTATTAAATCAAGACTATACAGTTTTGTCTGCACTTCGATTAAATGATTCATTTGATTAATTCCAAACCCTATTGTGGTAACATATCCAACGATTAATAAAGAATTGGTCACAGTGAACCAAAGTTACAATCTGATTTAGAAATATTGAGCGAGGTCACCATGTGTCCGGCACCAACGGCATTCCACGGAGACCCATCCCATATGCAATTTGCATTGATTTGTCCAAGTATATCTTTTTTTTTTTAAATTGTATCTTTTCAAGTTCAAATTTGACGAACTGTCAGCCAAACTCTCACTTTAAAAAAAATCTTGCATGGTGTACAAAACTAACAGAATCGATTGTTTCTATTTCGATTAAGATAAATAACCCAATTGTGGCGACTATTTTATGACTTAAAATCCAATTAAAATGTAATAAATGTCCGAGAATCCATTCCACTGTCTTTACTCAGTATCATTTCGATTCATTCGGAATAAGTTCTCAGCGCTGAAAAAGTAAGATTTGAACTCATATGATATCTGAAGTTCACATTCTGAAAAGAGGTCCCAGAATCAGGGTTAAGTAAATTTTTTCCAATTTTCGTATTTTTACCACCGATATTTAAGCTTGTCTCGAGAGAAAAAAATAGAACATGTCCGTTTCTTTGGAATTACATAACTTATTCAGATACACATTTTCCACAAAGACCGTTTTACGCTGATTCTTATGATATAAAAACTTTGCAAATTTTTAATTTCAGGAAAAATTATTTCCCACAAAATTTTTTCGACTATTTTTGCGAATATCTCCGTCCACAAAATACGGGGGAAGCTCAAATTCTGAACAGGAATCTACCATTCTGAACTGAAGTCCCAGAATCTGGGTTAAGTAATTTTATTCGAACTTTCTAATTTTGTACCACCGATATTTCTGCTTGTCTCGAGAGTCCCGAGTCGAGGCCAGTACAGTATGATGTACGAAGAGCTACATATCAATTTCAATGTTCAATCATGATTAGATCGCATTCAGAGATACAAGGGGCTCTTCTACATGATTGTTGATCCTCCGAATTATAATCTTGAATGAAGAAAAAAGATCAAGAAAATAATATTTTCTCATCAAAAGTCATATAAGAAACATTGAAGAGAACATCGAAGAGAACTTGAGAGAAGGCTAAAAACTCAACGAAACTAAAAAAGGTATTATTTATAACAGTGATCGAGTCAAATATTTTTAGTGGGTCTTTTTGTACACACTTTTTATCACTATTTCAGAAAGATGGTGGTCTTAGAAATGATTGTAACAACGATTATACCAGAAAACTTCACTCTGGCGAACAACTCAACGAATTCGACACATGTTCAGGAATGGTTATCATTCGTCATCTATTCGGTTATTGGTAACCGTTTCCATGAACGAAAGATCTATTGACTAAGTTATCGGTTATAAGTTAATACATTACGTAACATAATGTATCTCAATTTTATTTATGTAATCACAGATTATTTTTTTCTGATTTTGGTTCTGATTTTGGTTCTGGAACGGGCAAAAAATTGGAACTACTTGTATGAATACTACCGTATGGCGTACTGCAGACTTAGATAACGCCATCGTATCAGCAATCCTAAATCCTGGATTACGGATTCTCTGAAAGAAATACTTCATAATAGTGCAATGTGGAAACCGCTTTAAATAAATTCTTAATGAGTCCTTGTCACTATCACCTCAAAAAACAAATGGAACGAATTTATAAGACTTCGTTAAACTTGGCAACGTGACACGACGATAAATTACTCCGTAGAACTTCGCTCGACATGAACTATATATAAAACGTTTATCATAAATCTTAACTATTATTTATTTATTTTATGATAGTTGTTGCGGTAGCGGAGTCTAAGCAAGTTCACCATACATGAAGGTATAATTTGGTGACCTTTCCACATGAGTTGAACATAATTTACTGTGAAATACGCGAAATTTTAGACTTTTGGGCTTAATAATTGAAATGATTGATTGTCAAAGACACAATGGAGTTTCATATCCGATAGTTTCATCCCTTGGGATCAGATGGAATAATGTATTTCAGACCTGATTATCACCTGATGATCTTAATGACTTTTTTAAAATAGAATCATCTACCTGACTTCTAATTTAGGTCGTAGAATAACCTGTCGAATATAGCAAATAATGACCAAAATATTAGGATTATAAACCTGATTTTAGTTCAAAAATGGTCATATAACTTATAAGCTCTTATGAAGACCACAGACTCGGTCATATTTTTGACGAATAATTGTGATAACCATTTTATTTTGTTGCCTGGGATTCAGTTTTAATAAAAGTTCAAACTAGTTTTAAAGTCGACTTCTTTAAATTGGCTAATTTAGTTTTCAATACCGAGTTTTAGTCACACAAGTAACTGTCTCTTCAATTATACAGTCATTCAACAGAGATTTCTTAGATATGGGTGAGTTGTGAAGTTCACAATTATCGGTGATAAAGAGTGTCAAGGTTAAAGCATCTTTGGTTGTTGAGTTGGAACCACGGTTTCATGAATATGACATTGCCTATGGTATGTGATCCAACAGATATGGACCATCTGATATGGACTATCTAATATGGTCCATATTATATGGTGCTTATTATTCTGGCTCTATGTTAAAGCGTATTAGCCCAATACTGTTTGGTATCAATGAGCAATATTATATTGTCAAATATATTATATAGGATAAAATTTGTATAATAAAATGTTGAAATAGTTGTTTTCAACATAGGCTATTTTACATAGCATAAAATGACTGAACGAAATAATCAGGTTATGGAAAGAAACCGTCATGCTTCGAAATGAAAAATGCAACTGATAATGATCCAAACCTCGGTCCAGAATTGTTTAACGCATATTCTGATGACTATAGAAAAAACTGTTTCGATTGTAATATACAGGAACGTGCTTAGACTTGAATCCTGCTGTCATTCTCGATAATTATCTTATTATTAAAATTTGATTAATGTACTTGGAAAAGACAGATAGTTGTGTTTTGGTTGGTTTTTATGTCTTCAGGTTAGTATTTTATTCGCATACATTGAAGTTTCACGGCCGTTTCCGTAATTTGAAGTTCACCATAAATTCAGTGTGTAAAAGACCAGTGTTGAGATGTGAGCGTTTTCTTTAATTGATACTTTGAAAAGAACTGTCAATTTATAGTCAATAAAAGCAAACTGTATAATTTCAGTTTGAAAAAAGTGTCTAACTATATAAAGTGTTAAATATAACTATTCAGTGCTATTATAATTGTTCTGAAGCAAATTATCAAAGTTATATCCAAAAGATGCGCAAGACATAGTCAAAAGAAGCTCAAAGAAATGGAAATGAAAAAAATTGATATTTGAATTATTGGCATTTTACATAATTCATCTATTGTATAAAATGTCCACGCGAAGTAAACGGTTTATAAATAAAAGTGTTTTTGTTTCAATATGGCATGTTTCATGTATTACCGTGATATTTGACCATATACTTAACCGTTTGTCTGTAAAATTGTTACGGCAATGTCGTTACTAAGGATGTAGGTCGAAGCGGCCGATGATTGAGTCAAAGCAGCCGATGTCTGAGTCAAAGGAGTCGGCCGCTCAAGCACTTGGGGGTACGTCGGCTGCTTTTGAACTGAGGGAACATCACCCAACAAACTTGAATATTAAAAATTTAACCATATCTTGACTATTATAAATTTAAACGGTGACTATAATTGTGGTTAAAAGCTGACTTTAAATGTGGTTAAAAAACCATGACAATAGTGAATAATCGGAGAATTGGCCATCAAGGCCTCCTTTGTTAATTCTAGTATTTTTGATTAATGACCATCTACGCTTTTCACTCTCAGATTTTTCTTGATTGATTGGCTGTCAATGATTGCTGTTGGATAGAAAATATACTTTGGCACACTAGAAATTTAATAAATGTTTTATAGGATAACGTTTATTGCACGCAGAAAGTTCTTTGTTGGAAGTTTGTTGTTTACAATTCTCGTTTAATGCTTTTAAGTTCGATTCTCTGTTCGAGCAGCCGAACAAATTCAAGACTTTGGTTGGGTTTCAAATTTCTGTAACGATCCGTGTATTCTTGACTGATCAATCGTTTCATGTCTCGATATGTTCCTCGACGAATAATATTATCTCGCATAGCCGCAGAGAATGCTTTTAAGTCATACGTTCCAGAAGCACGCTTCGATCTATAAAAGCAATCCATAGAAGTGGCTTGGATCAGGATCTACGGAATTCAGACACCATGATCATTCTAAGGGAAAGTCTGTCGATCCCTGGCTTCAATTTCATCAAGCACGTGGGGCTTGAACAGAATGGGTCCCTTCTTAGCAATTTCCAGGGCTTTTAAGACATTCAAGATATAAATTTTAAAATACATTCGTATTGCAAGTAAAAGTACTCAGATGCGGTACCCGGTGAAATTTACTAATACTTTAAGTCAAGAATCTTCAAATTTCCCTGAAAACATCCAAATAGCACATTCATTGAATTCATTTTTCTTCATGTGAATATTTGCCAGGGCAAGATAATCTATGGGCACTTTGAATTTTTCATCAATTAACCCAAATTGCCCAAAAATATGTCATTTTTTATCCGATTTTCGATAAGAAATTGGTTCCAAAAATTAAGTACTTCATATGATGTCCTATGTGAGATGAAAATCATCCTAATAGATCGTGGTCGACAAATTCTGAAATTGGCCTTCTTTCCAACACTGACCATTGAGTGATTTGATTAACAAGAATATGAATTGTCTCATCATTGACATGCAACTTATTTTTTATTCTTTCATGCAGCTTACCTACCTTTAAGAGATCACAGTATAAAGAGGCTTATAAATTAATATACTGTTAATATATCAACGTATTGTACGGTTCTCCCTGAACCTTGAAGCGTTCAAAAGTCATTTCGAGATGAACATTTATAATAGGCCATTTTTCTTTCAATCGCTTTAATAAAATAATTTTCTTCCGGTTTAAACTATAAATACAACCGATTTGTATGTAACATATGATGCCTGACTAGTATAAGTTCAACTCTTCGGCTTTTCGTTGAGGAGTTTCGTCAAAAACCCGTCTTGATAGTTTTGGTGGGTTTAAACTTTCCTGAGCAAGATTATTTTGCCGTATATTAAAATCGTACGAATTAAGATATGATTCTCTATCTTTCAGAGATCCGAAGACTGTGGCCGACTAAGTAGTAAATTGACGATCTAACAAATGATTCATAACTTCGATTCAGTCCAGTTTGCCTTTTTTGATTTTATCTAAAGTCAACTCAAGACTTGCAAGTTTGACTGCCAGTTTTGGATCTTCTTTACCGATCGCAATGTTTTGCTTCTTATGGATCAGTTACGATCATTTAATCTAATCTGAGTTTTCGAAATTGTGTGCAAAGGTGGCACACTCTCATACGCCAACTCTGTTAAGCTAATAAGCTAATAGGCTATTAGGCTAATAGGCTAATGAGCTATTAGTAATAGCTCAAGGTTGAGAATCCATCTGAGAAAAGAGATGATTTAAATCCAGGCATAAACAGTCACAAGCAGCTCACCTTCTTCTCTATATAATTCGTTGAAGTCGACCGTTGGACCTTGCTCCTTGGCCAAAATGACCGTGAAAATACCAATATAAGCATAAATTAAGAACCACAGAAAAATCATTCCTAAATGATTAATTTTATAAGAATCTCTTTTTAAAAACCGCACCCGGTTTGGGAAAATGTCAAAGTCTTAATGTCAGCCATTCCATATATTGATTCCTCACCATAAAAATTTCCGCACCTTAGTCATTTTGCAAAAATGTACCAGGACTCAACATTCAGAATCTTAATTACAGATTGAGCATACACGAAAACTTAAGCAATGCCATGGCAAACATACCGGTTTAGTATAAATTATACTGTATATTGTCTTATATGTATTTGTATTTCTCATCATCGATAAATACAAATATTTCTAATCAATGTGGACTTTTTCCACAAATGACGCTCCACAATACTCTGGATTGTAGATTTTGTGTCGACAATTCCCGGATAAAGGTTGATCTGCCCTTAAACGGTACTTAACGTGGTCGTATCCGGGAAATGTTTCAAGGGAATTAAATGTCCGACCTTTTGATGATATCCGCTCAAACCGGAATTGAAAAGGACTTTGAACCGGAATTGACATGAACTAGTCAGAAGTTCTGACTCAGAACCAGCTTGAAACTTGAGGGTCAACTTTTTTTGAAACTTGACTGTTAAGATACATCAAAAACACAGTTAAATTCAATATGGTCCATGCAATAAAGAGCAATTGTTAAATTAAACGTGGGGACAAAAGCTTTTTCGCGATGAATTCGTAATTATCCCATTCTATTTATTCGTATGAAACTTTTGAATTATTTATATTTTCTATTATTTCAAAGTTTAGTTTTTCCGTTTGGAACCATCATCAGTTACGAATCTAATCAAAAAGAGACCCAAAAACTCAACAGCA
Organism: Oikopleura longicauda; assembly: GCA_004367895.1. Lineage (NCBI taxonomy): Eukaryota > Metazoa > Chordata > Appendicularia > Copelata > Oikopleuridae > Oikopleura > Oikopleura longicauda. The sequence goes on from SCLD01131041.1 coordinate 9,271, forward strand.
ATGACACTTTTAAAGGTGTACGGATTAGAAATATTTTTACGATTTAGTTTTTTTGTCAGCGTGGGATATTCCTAACCCGTACAGAAATTTTAAACTTTATTTTCGAGTGACCATATGATAAAAGCAGATCAATGAAGTCAGGTAGAAAGTACAAATCGGTTCAATTGAGTGAGGAAAGGATTATCCGTTGAATACAGATAATTTCGATAAATTAAAATCATTGTTTGGACAATTCTTGAGCAGTCTTATCTCTTAATGAATCGGATCAAACCTTAGATGTAAAACTAAGATTCTGGGAAAATATGCTATAACCAACACAATACGGTATTTGAATTCAGTTGATGACAAATTTTGTATCATTTTCAAAACCGAACTTGACGATATCCGAACTGTATGATAACCGAACTAGACGATAATCGAACTGTACGATAACCGAACTGAATAATAATCAAACTGTACGATAACCGAACTGACGATTAGACAAAATTACTAGATTTGCTGACTCAAACGCAAAAAACTGACTACCAATAAAGAATTTCTTCTATTATAGACTTATTCCGATTGAGGCATCATATTTTGTTTAAAAGTCTTTAAGATGCCCAAAAGACTACCAAGTTAGGATTTAGTTTCAAAAAATGGCTAATCTAAATAATCTATTTTTGTCAAATAAATAAGGTTTTATCTGCTAAAGTTGATAGTTATGTCAAAGTCATAACTATTTTCTCAAACGAGCGATTGAGAAGTTACTTCCATATCTGTTTAAAACGCTCACAATTTGAAATCATATTCACAGGCCCCACCTAAAAACGATTTTAAGGCAACGATATTTTTGATAGATGAAAATCAAGCGATGACGAGTTTCAAATCGGATTGTTTCAGCTCGTCGTTCATTATGGTGACATTGGTGTCATTACCTCATTTAAGAAGTTATTAACCTAGTTATGAAAACTGTCAAACATATTAGTTTCATTTTATGGATTGAATATATTATATATGAGATGAAATAAATTTTAAAGGTATATGTACGGTGAAACTCATACTCGTTGGTATCAAAGATGAAAATACACACGAGTGTTCGTGTTCGTTCGTGTTCGTGGTGTTCGATAATTTCAAAAACACCTGTTCGTGTTCGTTCATTCCTGGTTGATATTCCTTAATTTCTGGTATAAACTAAGATTCATCGTTTTCCTTACTAAGATTTATATAAAACGATTTCAATTACAAGTAATGAAATCTATGTTGACATGTTAAGTGACGGCCAATTTTCTGTATGTCGTCAATGACAACTCAGCTTTGGAAAAAGTGATACGTATTAAAATTGAGATCCAGTTAACAGACTAAAATCTCAAGGATTATTATAATGGAACAGACTCATTGGATTGTGCTTTGATGACTGAATCTGATTCAAAAACCCACTATGACCCCGGCAATAACTTAACACCAAGTAACATATACTGTCATAACTTCTAAGTCATAAGGTCCAATTTAGATGAATAGAACTTCTGTTGATGATATCATTTGTGCAGATACCATAAATATTCACCACACGAGGTTGCGATCGTTCCGATCAGCTTATTATCCCTTCGCCCCATCTTTTTTCTTCAGTATTCCTCATTCTCCAAAAAAGGATCGAAAGATACGCCGGGATGAAAATATTTCCAATTCTATTTTTTACTTGCACTTTTGCAAAGTATACAGGAAATGATATAACACAGCTTTGAAGATAATTCTACAAACTGGAAAGAGGCTCCGCAACAGGCCAACAAAAATTGAAATCGAAATTTTATTCGAATGTCCTCGATTACGTCCGACAAGGCCGTGAATATCTAAGGGACAGGCATGAGCAAAAAAAATGCATTAAGTGATATAAATCTTTCGCCGGTTCAACTTATCAATGCTGCATTGCTTGATTACATGAATGATATGGAAGTTGTAAGTTTTCAAACATCATGCTCACAAAAATTAAATTATTTTTCCCAGAATCGACGAAGTATGTCAAAAAGAAGTTATGGAACATATCCCGGTATTAGACTCCCATCGAAGAGATCGATGGCACCTGCCCGTCTCTGCCATGTTTTCAGTACTGCAATGAGTTCTTCACCAGACGTTATTTGTAAGTATCATTATTTAAACCATAATTATCATTATTTAAAACCATAATTATCATTATTTAAACCATAACGACGAAAGTCGTACACTTTACCTAGTCATTATAATAAGCACAACAACACATCTTTAGATAAGACTTTTGACGAGAGATAAATATGTCGATCTTGTTAATGCCATAATGCAATGAAGTAGGATAACCTCAGTTTAATATAAGGCTTCGTTTAAATTCACATTAACAATAACGTAGTTATGAATTAAAATAAAATAAAATTTTTAGCTGACAAAGCTCGAGCAAATGTTGAGAAGTTACGATCTCGATTTTCGGGCGATCGATTTGAAAAATTAATGAATTATTGCATCGAACTGCAAAAACCAAATGTTCTTCATTATTAAACCTTGACTAATAAATTCATTTCTACTTATATTCATGGTTTTGTGAGACATATTGTGGTCTCCGATGACCCTATATGAAATATTCTATAGAGATTCTGGCAGACTATCAAAAAATAGCTTGAAATATAAGCAGCTTCAAGTAAAGCTTGCCGGACTTAGAATTTGCCATCCAAAACCTATGCACTGGTAGTCCCGGAATTTACTATCCAGTAGAAACCAGTGTGTCAAAAGTTTATCTCGGCCTGGTGGGAGACCTTAGAGGCTCTGGAGCCTGTGCACCTGGGCTATCATTTATAGAGTACACATAAAATACCGTGATCACATTAAATAAGCACAATCCGAAGCATTGTTTGATCCATATAGAACATAACTCACATATGCCTGTTAAAACATATGTGTGTATATCCCGGCTATATGATGGACTAAATTCTTGATAATAAGTCCAATAACCGGATATTCTCGGATGTTTTGAGCCAACTAAACTGGTCTTTTATCCCTCATGGGTCATAATAAATTTTTTGACCGAGTTAAAAATAAGAACATTTCTAATCGCAGTTTTCAATTATTGATAGACATGTGAAAAGGGTTAGCATATTCACGCAATGAACAAAAATGGTCTTCAAAGTTTTAAAATTTGAATCGTAAACCCATCAATTGGTTCATTATTCGATCGATAGACCATATCGTATGGTCCATATGATATCGACCATATCGTTGTCTTTCAGTTTGATTTTCAAGATTGCGATGAGGCCGATTTAAATTGGATATAGTCTTTATGATATAAGACTTATTGTCCGGATATTGAGAGTTTAACCCATATTTTATAAACCAGGTCGAGGCTCTGGCGGAGGGGCATTTATCCGTGGTGTAAGGGTACTCCTACGTTTCACTATTCAAACATTATTGAACTCTGTGTTTTACCAAGTGCAAACATACCAGCGATTCAAAAATCCAAAACATTTTTAGGCCATCGGAGAAAGCGGCTTGCAACTTTGAACAAAAAGGTACTCATAAATCTTCTAGAATACGACGCAAGAGTTGTAAGACATATGTTACATATGATATGTCTCAAAATAAAGGCAATTTAAAGTATGTTCCAAAATAAAGTATGACCATAAAATGTCAGGTCAAATTCTATTCGTGACAATATTCGGAAAACAGGACTCGTTTCATTAGGATCATATGATCCGAAAAATGGGTGTTTCAAGCTTGATCAGTAGAGAATCACAACAGCCACTCAGCTGTATCAGGCGCGTTGAACTCCGCGCCGGATCCACTTAAGTATAAAACTTTTAGCTGTATTATTTAAGACAAATTATCTTCTTGTACTTACCCTTAAATTTGCAAATGGATCCAAATTCATTCAATCCTTGATAATTTATTCTCCAAGGCGATTTCACCTGGCTAAGTTTTATTTTCAATCCTATGAGATCTAAACGGATTTGTTTAAATTCACAATAAGGACTTGGATTAAGCAATAGACTATAGGGTATGGTCTATAGTGAAGAGATAAGTTCCTCAAACTCTGAGAATCTTTCGGCATATTTGCCAAAATGTAAAGCTTTTCCATGAAAAAATATAATATATGACCCCCTATACACCGCGAATTCCGGTTCGTTTGCTTCGGTGACAAGTGGGAATGCATATTGGAACTTTTTTAAGGTCACCCCCGCTGAGCACAGCTGGAGACTCTGATTGGTTTTCCCGTAATCCGATTGGTCCTTTTCTTGTTTCAAAATATGGGGTGAGAAAGATGGTGAAATTGTTTATTTTGGGGGTGCCAAGGGGAGTTCCTTTGTTTCCAATGGGGTCCTCCAGTCAATTGCCCGGGGAAATGTCAGCAGATTTTCAATTGATGCCAAAATTTGAAGAGAAAGTCACCCGCCAAAAATACATATAAAACAACGATTTAAAATCTCAGAGAACACACCTGAACGAACATAATAAGAGCTCAAAAAAATCAAAAAATTGATAATATAAAAATGAGGTTCAAGTTTATGAAAATCAAGCTCAGCTGTTTTAGAATTGAAGAAGACGAAAAATCAGTTTTAAAAAAGAAAAAGATTTCAAAAATTGTATCGAATGCAAATATTGAATATTCACCAAGGTAAAATAAATTATCAAAAAAGAGATTTTTCATAATTTTGCATTGACGATTTTCAGTTTAAAAATTGGGCATAGCGCTGTAATTTAGGAGGGTCGCTTTTGGGTTCGCTGATTTGTAATCTTTTGGCTTTTTTCGTCGAGGCGTTGACTACGGAACATCAACCTTTCTAGAACTGGCAACCACAACAATTCGCTGTTTACCTCATTAGTCATGCCGGTGTCATAACAAATGTCACCATAATCCCGATTAAAATCACCAAAATCACTTCACACACAAATATTTCTTTCAGTGCCGTTTCGAACGATTCAAACAATATCACCGCGGAATCCGTTTATGATAACTATCCTGGCCATTCTTCTGGACATATAAGTGGCCACACTTCTGGATATTCCCTCCCGGACATACCTGATAGCGGACCTGATTCAACTCCAATGCGAGAAATAACTGAAATTAGTCCACGATATCTTTTTAAACGAAAGAAACTAGCAAATTTTCTGCCTTAAAAAGTCACTGCCAATTGAGGGCCTCTGTGAAAACAGAAAATTTTAAACTGCTTTATAATGTCAGTAAGTCTGGAACTTAATGACAATGAAAAGGTGTCCATTGATCAATTATTTTGTCGGAGACTCGTTGACTGGTTTCTTCAAATCTCCTTTAGAAGTCCTTAACATTACCACTTCCGTATTTATTCCTGAATGTCGGCCTTTTGAAATAAAACCTGAAAACACACTGTTCTTTGATGTACCCCACGGTGGGGTCCATACCTCAAAGTGTCAAAGATGACCTTGGTTTGAGAAAATTCAAAATCATATTCTAAAAATAACTAATTGAAGGTTATGAATTCGCCTGAAAATCAATTTGGAAATTAAGACTTGGAGTTGGTCTATATTCGGCATTGCTTTTATCTTTTCCACTAAGCATGTATCACCATAACTATTAACCTATATATTTTCATGGGGAAAATCCCAGAAGGTAAATAGTTTGGAGAATATATGCTAAAGTATAATTTATTTCAGTGACTCAAATACCACCATCTAGCGGATGTTCAAAGCACCTTCTTTTGCGCTACCTTTTTAAAGGGGGCACGTACCAATCTTGGAATTATAAGAAAAACATAATCGCTGTCTAATGTCTCGGTACATTGAAGAAATTCCACTAACAGAAAAATCTTCTGAAAAACTGTCCGAAACTTCATTAAAGACCTCTAAAACTTATTCCGAATTAGAGCAAAAAGAGACCAAGGACAAAGAAAGAAATAAAATCAGAATAAGCCCATGGGAAGCGCCTGAATTGAAAGGCAAGGCAACTGTTGAGGATGCAATAGAAGCTCTTGTACCTACAGATGAGAGAAAACAACCATCAAGTTTCACTGGTCACCAGACTGGAAGTAAAAAAGAACCAGAAAAATTCTTTCAAAAAGTTCGCAGAAGAATTTCTTCAAGACGTAGTGGAGGTAAAAACTAGACGTCTTTATTTACTATATACGATTTGACCAAATAACCTAAAAATTCGAAATCGCCTATCATTGAAAGCCTATCAAAACATAATACAACGGTTATGAATCGAACGGGTCATTCTCGGTGATTTTTGGTCGTGGTTTTCATTTCTTCTCGATTCATATGATACGATTCATATCTCTAGAAATAGTAGAATAAGAATAAAAAATGGGTTCTTCTTCTCGGTTTTGCTAGATTAAACCCGGTAATTTAGGCATTAAAATTCATTTTTAGATCAATTGCCATCCGCACCATTCTTTGCCTGTGTATCATGCTTTCGTACTCCAGGTTCTCCACCAATGATGGATGAGCAATCAGACCGCGATTCAGACCGACGTATCAAGGAAGAAAAACTTTCTAGAAGTGGTGGACGCTCTAAATAGATAATTTGGGTTACATTATCCATTGATCAAAAATTCAGTTAGATTTTAATTTACGAACCAATCAAAATTTCTTTTTTGCCTTAATGATTTAGTTTTTGTTTTAACTCACTGTGAAGATCATCAATGATAAGCTTCAATTACATAGGTCAAATCGGTTATAGCTTCAGTCGCTTTCTTTCAACTGACTGGCTAGTAGAATTGACCCGTCCGAATTGATTTAGAATGCTTAGTTAGCTTATGTATTTCCTGGTTAAATTTTATTTATGAGGCGCTCAATTATATTCCTATTTTCGATTGAACCAAAATTTTTATAGTAGGCAGTAATTCGCGGACTTGACCCTTACAGTACTTTCAAAGTATCATTCCGTCTGCGAATTCCTGATTCAAAATTACTCTCTGCCTCAAACGTTTAAATAAAGTTAAAATTATGACATCTTGGCTCATTTATGATTAGTAGTATCATGAATCCGATAACAATCCGAGTTAAATAACTTATGTCCGTCAATTTGAAATTAATGGGGAAACTTGAATAATCAAGGGCTTGCAAATTGTCGGGAATCCAGACTGAGGATTGCTTTATCGCCAAACATGTGAAAATTTAATCTGGGTTTTCAAGTAAACACAAAATTAGAACCAATCGATAGCTTCAATATCTAAAGCAAGGATGCTCATACCAGAACGGTTGTTCTAGCACCGTACTCCGGTACTATTTGTGCGGAGTATAAAGAGTACGGAGTACGAAGGGTATTGTACTCTTGGGGTACGAAATTAAGCACGGGGTACGGACCGTACGGTCATTATTACCAGCACGGAGCACAAAGAGTACGGAGAACAAAGGGTACGGTACTCTAGGGGTACGAAATTTAGCACGGGTACAGTCATTATTATCAGCACGAAGCACGAAGAGTACGGAGTACTAAGGGTACGAAATTCCGTATGAGCATCCCTGATCTAAAGAGATTTGTATAATTCTTTGAAGCCATCCCACTTATATGCAGGCATTAACTTATATAGGAAAAGAACTTAAGGAAAAGGGCAATAGTTATGGACCATAGCCTTTGCCATATGCTGCATACAATATGCACTATGGTATTGTCAATGCAAAATCATTTTAAATCCGACTAATCTGGATGAGAAGAGGATTAAATAGGCGACCCTCGCTATGTCATGGAAGTTTCCTTCAGATTGACTTGTTTAACAAGGTCAGAGGAATCAAGGAAGAGGCCTATAAAAAACCTGACGAAAGTGGCAAAATAAATGCCGTGAAATCTTTCAAACTTGTTTGAGAGATACATGTGGCATGCCGATTCGAAATGTCGTGATACAATTTTCTTTTTCGACACTCTATGGTCAAGGAAAAGTTGCCATTTGCTTGCTTGCAATTATATTTGATGTTTAAAAGCAGAATGCAACCTTTGACAGGTTCAGAAGAGAAGCATTTCAGAGGCTACGTAACTATTATTGTGAGTTGCTAGCAGGAAATGCAACTCAGACAGGGCTTCATAGATTGTCAAACATACAAGGGAGTTGAGCTGCTTAAAAACTTAAAAATAGTTTTCTGGAAGCCCCGAAAAAAGTATTTGGTACAAAATTGCAAAAATTTAATCGAGTCAAATGCAATTCACAATTATTGTCAAGAGGATTTTTTAGCAAGGTTATCTGATAACTGTCTATATCCTGAAAATTGGCAGACCAAACCTGTAGATTTGTGCAATTTCGATTCGTGTACTATATATTTGGATAAAATGTTTGCGAAAGCCAACGAACTCAAAAATATCGAAACATCGAACATCGATCTGGATACTTGTGTTGAGATTCCGGCTTGGAGATACTGGCACCTAGTGGTCCCATTTTCACTAGGATAGGGAAATTTTAAATATCGTTTTAATGTTGTCACGTGATTTTATTTTCCGTTCAAAGTCCCATTTTCCATTTTTGGAGTCGCAATTATTTTATTCTTAATGGTTCGATGTGGCAGAAATCGTAGAGGAGTTCACAATTTAATACTGCAACACCAAATAATTGTGAAAAAATAAAACAACCATACTTGAAGATTTCTTTGGTTCTCTATCACCACCAAGCGCTTTTGCAAATTCTATCTAGGACCTTATTATGACATGTGATCGATCAATTTAACTATTTTGACGATTGAAATCTCAGCACTTTTTTGATTTATGGTCTGATTACTTATTTGGTTACTCGATCTTGGGATTGAAAATTGTTTGTCCGTATTTTTTTGACGAATGGACGATGTCCGACTCAATTTACCCCCTAAAACAAGAAGAAATGTTAAAATTGAGGTGTCATAGCGTGTTTCATAAGGTAAATAAAGAACGATGAGGTCAAAGATTTGTATAGGCAAATAGTAATCAGGCGATGTTTGCATGTCGAGGCTCATTCTTGGAACTTTTTGCTTCAAAACTTAAAACTAGAGGATCATCATGGCCGACTCAGGTAATTTTAATAATTTCAGAATTCTTAGAAATGTTTATAGTCTTATCCGGCCCAGACAATATTAACATGGATATGGAACTATTTATAATATGAGGTCATATAAAGTTATCTTTTGCGAGTGTGTAGTACACTGTTTACCATGTTAAGTTTTAAGTTACAGTGAATTATATATAGCGCAACAGATTTAACACTCACGTGGCTTTCCGGGATCATCTGGCCACTAAATATGGCGTAAAAATTGTGTTTCCCAGTGCATACATACGGCTCGTGAGTCTATCGGACCTCTAAACGATCACCCCTATCTAGTGACTATTTGTACTATACAATTTGATTTTGAGGACTTCATCTCTTCAATTGCTTATTCAATCAGGGCTGCGAGGGACGGACTTTTGAGCTCGTTCTGTCCCCATCTCAAGTTCTTGTCCCAATTTTTTCGAGGACCGGTCATTCTGGTCCCGTTCTTTCCTCATCCCTAGTGGACCCATCACAATTCACTGAATAATGCACTGCATTGATGATTTTTTGAGATATTTTTAACCAGACGTTCCTTCATTCTCGTAAACAGAAATCAAGAAAAAAAGTTCATCCTAGTCACGAAAAATACTTTTCTTCGCCTTATGACACACCCTATTTAACCCCCGGAGGTAAACCGTTCATTTGATGAACGGTTTTGGAAAAATATTTTTGATGATAACGCCCACGCCAATCAGCGAAAGAAAAAATTTTCTCAATCCAGTTCAAGATTCAAAAATCTACTTTCATTTGCTATTATCAAAAATCGGTTAAATCAATCATCATTAGAGAAATCGGTGAAAAACAAAAATTTCAAAAACCTACGCGTTCCTCCGGGAGTTAAGGTAAAGATAATTGAGCGTATTGCCGAGGGTATAGAGAATTTGAAAAACTCGAGTCGGAATCAAAATTTTTGAGTAAAGACAAAAAATATCGATGTTTTTGAAACATTGATTTCAAAATAGGATTGGAATCAGAATTACTACAGTCTCTCTTCAATCGCAATACATGATTATATAATGAAGTGGAAAGTAACTAAAGGTCACGTTCCAAATTTCTGGTAGTCGTGATTTTATTTATTTACTGAAGCAGTACTAACTTTGATATCAAAACGTCATTATTTAACTCTTACATAACGATTCAGTTTCATGACCTCTTTACCAAAAAATATTATGACTATAATTTATAGTGGTGCCTTAGCCGTCAAGGCGAACTCACGGGACAATGTGGGTCAGAATTCGCCTCCCAGTTGACCCGAATAACAAATTATAATAGTCTATGATTCATAGAAAGTGAGTCATAACTTTTTAGTCACGATGAGCCGACCTGGTTCGTTAAAATCTTTTGATTATATAATAAGGAATATTGTTTAAAACTCTTGTTTAAATCCTTTGGGATTCGCGTTTGGGCTGAAACCTTTTTCCCTCTCACCCTTCTCTTGGCCTAAAATGGCCAAAATCAAGAATCTAGAGAAACTTGAAAATGATATTAACATACTTGACCTCCCAAGAGGCCCATGCCATAGTAAGTTTATTCATAAATACATTTGGAGTTTAAATCTACAGAAGTTCCTGTATAATTTGGCATGTAAGCTTCTTTTCAGGCGTCTTGATGGGTTTAGCCCATTTGATTGGTTATATTTGGGACAGACTTTCATTCGTTCCGTGGTATATTCTTTCAAATGCTGGTCGTCGGCTCAGTATGGCCTACCGCCAAAAGTCAGTTCCGTTGGACGGCACAGTAGACGGACCATGGAGATCTGGTGACGCAGAAAACATGGTTGATTCGTACTATGCTAAAAAAACAATGCCAGAAATTTTCGACGATAATTTTCGACGATGCATGCAAAAAATTCACAAATGATCCTTGTATGGGAACACGCGAACTTCTCTCAGAGGAAGATGAAAAACAGGAAAATTATTGAAATAAAATTTAAATTGAGATATTAATTCAGTTCACGGACTTTGTCCAAGATTTTTAGTAATATTGGATACGGTCCATAGTGACACTTTAGTTACAAAACATCAATATTTAACAATCTCTTTTATTTCATTTGTTTAAATATTTTCAAATTTTTCGTGAATCAGGTCCACAGCGGGCGCATCATGACTCAAAATTTAAGGGTTTATAGTGAATTCACTGTCGATAAATTCGTTGAATAATTGATAAAGCCAAATGGAAAAGTTTTTAAAAAGGCCATATATGGGGAGTATCAATGGCAGACATATGGTGAAATTCACTCGAAAGTGAAGAAGTTTGCGGCAGGTCTATCTGAACTTGGTGTAGAACGAGTTGCAATTTATATGGAGACACGAGCAGATTGGATTATTGCCGCACAAGCTTGTTGGAGACATAATATTACTATTGTTACCGTTTATGCCACTCTTGGTGAACAGGCCGTTGCCGATGCCTTGACCGAAGCTAAAATTGAATGGATTATTTCATCTTCAGCTCTGGTTGAAGCAAAATTGGCCGGAGTGTTTTCCAAAGGAGTCAATTTGAAAGGAATTATACATGCCTCACATGAAAATACAGCTCAGAAACTAAGATTTAAAATACCCGACAATACTCAAACACGAGTTTATTCATACGACGATGTTTACAAACTTGGAAATGATTCACTGAAAGCGCCACCACCGTTACCTAAACCGGAAACAATTTCACTAGTGATGTATACTTCCGGTACATCCGGAAAAGCAAAAGGAGTTCTAATCAGTCAAGCCAATATGGTTGCAGCCATTTCTGGAATTGGAGAACGAATCCAAACGATGGTCGACCAGGGACTAAGCGGTTTCAATGAAGAATGGTCCACAATTGTTAAATCAAGTGTCAAAAGTTTGGCGACTCCAAGCGTGAGGGAATTAGACCAATACAAAGTCGGGGTCAAAAGCGGTATTTTCGGTCTTATTTTGTCACACTAGGAGTCGCTCAACTTTTGATACGTGATTAAACAATGGTCGACCATCCTTTATTAAAACCGCATAGTCGGCAGCCCATGAAATTCCAAAAAACACTGAATCTCGCCTTTTTCTGGACGTTTTTGTACCAAAAAATCTTAAGATACTTATATTGCTTTCTTACCACTTGCTCACATTCTTGAACTGATGGCTGAGAATTGCATGTTTGCAAACGGTGCTCGAGTGGGATACAGTTCTGCATTAACATTGAGTGATCGATCATCAAGAATCAAAAAGGGGTCACAAGGTGATGCAAGTGTCCTCAAACCAACCCTGATGGCTTCAGTTCCCGAAATTCTTGAACGAATTCGAAAAGGTAACATTTTTTTTACATACATTGGATAGATAAATAATATTTTTCGAAGGTGTGATGGCAAATGTCGAACAAATGAAACCAATGCAAAAATGGCTTTTTAATTTTGCCTACGAATATAAATCGAAGCAAACTGCCATGGGTCGTGACACTCCAATTCTGAATGCATTAATATTCAAAAAAACTGCACAGCTGCTTGGTGGAAACATGCGTGCAATGCTCTCTGGTGGTGCTCCACTCGAAGAGAAAACTCAAAGATTTATGGAAGTCTGTATTAAGACACCCCTCGTCATTGGGTAAGACTCTTTTTTTGTCGGCGCAACCGGCTCAGGATTGAAAATGACTCAGGCTATAAGCTAAACAAAAATTTTAGCTATGGTTTGACCGAAACTACTGGTGGAGTCGCTGTCAATGATATCACAGAATTTCGTGTTGGACGGACTGGTGGTGTTCTTGACTCGTGAGTATTCACCAAATGTGACATTCCTATAATTTATATACTATTATTTAAATTCAGATGCTATGTAAAGTTGGTAGAGTGGAAAGAAGGTGGTTATAGTCCGTTTAATAAGCCATACCCACAAGGAGAAATCTGGTGTGGGGGAAATATGGTCACACATGGATATTATGAAATGCCAGAAAAGACCGCAGAAGATTTTCATACTGATGAAAAAGGTATCAGATGGTTCAAAACTGGTGATATTGGACAGTTTGATGAAGATGGATCACTTCGAATCATTGGTAAGTGAACCATTTATTTTGGCGTTCACCCTGCATTCTCGACCTCGTTCGTCTCAACAAATCACATAACTTATGTCACATAAGTTATGTGACATAAGACACCCCTTCAATTAATGTAAGGTCTCGGCTTAAGGGCCAGATCGCATAGTGAAAATTTACATGTTATATTTTGACCACGGTAAATATGGGTCAAAACATGACGATTCATTCAAAAATTAGCCCGAGGGCGCCCTCCGTTCTCGCGCTAGAATCGAATTAAATTTATTTTTCAGGCGACTGGCCAGCCTCTCAGAATTATGGTTATCCCATAATATCGGTATCATTCTGATTCAAATTAAAATCCCTATAAATCTGCTTGGTCGAAAATACCAATTTCGATCATTCGGAATGACCATCTGGTCGAAAGCATTTTTGACTTTAAAATCTCTGGCAGGACCACAATTTAAAAGACAAACTCATAAATAAGGTATCAAATGAAAGCCAGTAAAAAATAGAATCAAAGTCCTTGGTCGGATTTTGAAAATTTTGACGAACCGGGCGGTAAAACGATGTATTACTTCAAGAGCTATAATAGGCTCTAATACAATCGTTTTTCCGATCGACAATATATTCCAGGTTTAAATGATAGGAGTTTTTAATACATACTTACATGAGAAAACGGTCTGTCTGCTAAACCGGTATCGTTTTGACCGTCTGGTTCAGTGAAAGAATCTTTTTTATCTATTTCTACTTCATTCGGAATCATATCTGGTAATTTCGATTTTTTTAACAAAAAAACGATTACGGTCTGAATATATGTTATTCACTGGCCTGAGTGAAATTCATTGTGGGGGTTCAAAATGGTTCGAGGTGTATGAACCATAAAATTCAAGGAAGCCAATCATGACGAACCCCCGCAATGAAAAGTATAAAAATTACAAGAGAAAGTCCCGAGTGAACAAAAAAATAGAGAAAAGATGCTGCTTTTGAACCAGCTGGTCAAAACCATATGCCGGCATGACGACGTTCGTATGTAAGTTGTGGTAAAAATAGGTCTCAGTCTCTTTGGGCATTTCTTGGTTCACATAAATGAATATTTCACATATATCACTGCATTAGCACCAAAATCAAAGGGCCATCGCCCATTGGACTTGGAATTACGGTTTATATTCTAGCACGCGAACGGAAAGTCGTACCATAAAAAGAACCAGATATTTGAAATCGGGGTACTCGATTTACTAAGATGTGAAATTTTGACCATGAAATTTTGACTATGAAATCTGGCCCTTAAACAAAAAATATTCAGATAGAAAGAAAGATTTGGTTAAATTGAGGCACGGCGAATATATTGCTCTTGGAAAGATTGAAGCTGCTTTGAAAACATCTCCATTATTGACTAATCTTGGTATTTTTGTTGATTCGAATGAACTTTCTTGTGTCGCTGTAGCTGTTGGAAACGAAGAACAGCTCACCAAAATCGCAACTGCCAATGGAATCACTGGTGACTTTAGGAAAGGTTTTAAAGTGAGGAACTTCATACGGTATGAATCATACCTCATTTTCGAACTCCGTTTACCGATTACCATGATATCATTGATTATCATGATTTCAGGGGAACTAAAGTCGTATCAAAACCACCGAATTTTGGAATTTCCGGCTCATTTCCGGTGTACTAAATTTTGAAATTTTGTTTGAAAATTTGTTTGGTTACAAAAATGATCTATAAATAAAAATCTTATAAAGTGAGTGGGCAAATAGTAAAGTGATTGTTGATGAAGTCAAAAAATCAATGATGGAAGCAGCAAAAGCATCAGGTCTAAGTAAACAAGAAATGCCATCTAATGTCTATGTTGAAACACTTCAATGGCTTCCCGAAACCGGTCTTGTCACAGATGCCTTTAAAATTAAACGAAAGGTAAGATTATGAAACCGATATTTTAGAATCGACAGATAAATTAAAAATTTGGGAGCATTAAAAAAATATGTTTTTAGACTTTAAATGAAAAATACGATGTTGTCGTGAAGAAACTGTACAAAAAGTAAAAAGTTATAAATTAACCTTGCTTTTGACCTGTTATAATTTATGGCCCATACGCTTTTAAAAATGCACCATTGTGAAATCTGCCCATAAGCTGTTATACATCTGCTGTTATAGCATGTTATTTGATCTAAATAATATGAAACATAGTAATATGATATAATATGCCTTTTTTTAATGGACTTTGACTAGAATATATTTATACTGTAGGTTCGCTCGAAAACGCTTTAACGTCGGAAATAAGGAGTGGTACTTGTCCGAAAAACGAGATTCCTAATTTTATGGAGTCCTCGATTTCGGCGAAACAGGTTTTAAGTAATGGTTGGTTTCAGACTTTATTCCTAAAAAAAGTAAAATTTTCGAATTTGAACAATTCGACCAAATATTCTGATTAAGCATCGAAAATAAGCCTTAC
>SCLD01131153.1:0-24611 GCA_004367895.1 Oikopleura longicauda
AAAAAAACTTACATTTGTCGCCTCGAATGGAACACCGAGTCGACTATTGAGTTCATAATAATTAACAACACACCAATGTTCCGGTTCTTGAAATAATACTTTTGCTTTTGTGAGTTGATCATTTAAGTTAACTAGAGTTTAGGTTTTTTTCCAGCGCTTGGGAATCTTAAACTAGACTAGTTTAGCAAATCAGGGACGAAATAAGAATGAGTTGTCCTCGAAAAAATCCTATCCTTGAAAGTTTGGCAAAGATTCTTGTTTAATTGGAAAGTTTCCGACAAGGCGGTCATCAAATTGAGGTCGAATATTTGTATTTAGACGAGGCGAAGAACTGGATGGAACTGATGTCGAAGAAGCTGGACTTCCATATGGTGATTGACTTGGTGTTACATGACCTTGAACCAAGCTAGACAGGCCGCCATTTGTTTGCATTTCATTACTACTATCGCCATTCTAGCAATATGATTTATAATTGTTGAACCAAAGTAGATATAACAGATTGTGTAATCACAAAAAAACACAAATCATACGTTTTTTACTATGCATATACCTGTCGTATTACCTGTCGCCCATTTAAACCAGCCTCATTCAGATGCAAATTCATCATATTTTGTCTTGCAGCCAGTTCTGAAGCTGAACCAGGAAATGAATCGTATGAATTCTGACCAACCAGAGGAGCATGAGATGATGATATCAATCCACTGCTAAAATGTACGAATTTAAGTCTGTCAGACAATATTTGACCCTTTGGAAATTCCTTGGTATACTTGAGTTAAGGTACTGGAGAAGCTCATCGTTTCCGAAATGTTTGAAAAGCCTTTTGAAATGACGTATTGACATATCGAAAATGCACTCGATGGCAAGAGATGATAATCTCTCAAGCTGTGAAAAAACGATATGCAAAAGTTTGAATCTCCATGATTCATGAATCTTATGTTAAAATTATCCCAGCGACCCTATCCAAAGACCAGAAATTTCTTTTTACCTCCATGGATCATCCATAGTTTGTGAAGATTGAGGGCTTGATCCGATAGGTGAATTAACCATTGAGCCATCGCCGTCTTCTGATAAATATCCTCCTGGAGATCTTAAAATTAGTCCTTCTAAGCCGACCAAACGCTCGGTTTTATAACCTTACCTTACTTGAGGTGGATACTGTTGACAAAGATCATTAAAATTAAGATTATTTGGAATGATGAAATCGTCTTGGTTAAATGTGTTTTGCTTCTGAAGAGCTGAAAAGAAGATATCGTTGGTGCCCTCCATATAAATACCCAACCTTCGAAGTTCACATTTGCAAAATGAGCTGGTGGAAAGCGTGGAACTAAAACGGGAGGAATTTGAATTTCTTCAACTCGTTCGTAATGATATGGATTCACACAAATCTAGATATTTCATTTTATAATGGGAGAATAAGAAATTGACAAGGAAATTGTACGAATTCCGATGATCGGAGTACGTTCCACGCATCCCAACGCTAGATACAGCTCTTTTTCTCAAGTTAATCAACGGGGATACTGCTTATTAATTTTTAAATAAAAATCAGTTCAAAGCGAACCTGATCACATTTGGCACGATATGTAAACTTGCATGTATCCGTCTGTTTTAATTCATGTTGACTTCTGATATCTGGCCAGCGCCATATTTGACAGTAGAGAAGGTGTGGCAGTGTTTTTCTATGCTGAACTTGCATTCGACCGTCTAATGATCGAGGAATTTTAACACATTCTGTGTTTTTACTCTGAAAAATATTTCCATGACTGAAACTGACTGAGTGGTCTGAAATCTTATTACAAAACTGACCTTGGTAGTTATAGCTTTACGAAGTTTTTCAATGCAACCAAGCTCTTTGGATTGACGTAGTCTTTTAACCAAACTTTTAATCGCTTTTTCAGTGAAGTTTGCATCGAATTGATGATTTGTTATGGAATGAAACATTAATTCTTTTACCATTGGTGCTGTAAATATCCCAAAAGAATTCATTTTCTCTAAAAAAGTATTAGTTGAGTTGATTGCCATATAAGTTGAGTTGATTCATTTTAGACTCAGTCTTGTCTAAACCATCGTCTAGTTTCTTGAAGCTTGAAGTTTGATTGAATTTAACAACTTATCATCAATGTTTTGATGATTCTCAGCAATGAGTTGCTGGTGACATTCTCTATTAAACTCGGTCATTAAGTGGCCATTTATGTGGCCCTGTGAGCGAATGACGCCATATCATATGGGCCATATGATAACAGAAATATGATTTCGCAACTAGAATTCTTTTTAAAAGCTTTAAATAGTCTGAAATCCCACCAAATCGCTTAATAAGCTATACTTAACTAAAGTAAATTCACAAAATATGTTTTCTCATCAATACCTTTTTTGAAATAAAATTTTAGTTAATGTGTGTAAATCCGCTGTTTTCTTTGGTATCTGTTCAATCGTACTGATACATTTATTGCTACTTTGAGACAAAATCAAGTGGAAAGCAAATTTTTAAGTGAAAATTCTGCCCCGAAATCGTCGCAACTCATCGAAATGACCTCATTTTATATTTATTTAAATAATTACCATTGACTTCTTTATTTTTATAAATGTAGCTATGAAGATATTTTTGTATTTTCAGTCAAAAATCCTTTTAAATCAACGATGAATGTACTGAGTATGGCCCTTACCTAGATGAAACATATTCTCTTACTGTGATTTTTGTACCTAATGGATCTGGTCAGGGGAGTCCTTTTGTTTACTTTTTGAATTCACCTTTTCTTCTATTCACTTTTCTTGCTTTTGAAGACCGATAAGAAACAATTCAGACTGTTTTGAACTTTGATAAAACTTTTTGAATCCAGTGCTGATTTAAAAAAATGCTTGCGAGCCACTTTTAATATAAAAAAATAATTATTTTATGAAGTTTATCATTTTACCTAGATTGTCTATCGGATCCTCTTTGTAAGATGAGTTAAATGTATAAATTACATAACTCAAAGGCTGACAGTTTGGCCCGGTATAACTTATAAAACATAGCAAAAGTACCTTTAGTTTGAAAACTTTGCTCAGTCTAATAAAATGAAAAATGCGATTCCCATCTCAAAAAGTGCTTCAAAAGGTGCCTTGGCAAATACGTAATTCACTCGAAGCCAGAAGACGATCTCAACTTTTACTAGAGCTGAGGGTTATCAATACATCAAATTAGATCCAGGTTATACTGTATGACTTAATAAGTTATACACCGATCCGTAAGTTAATGCCACTAATTTTACATTGCCACACAAGTCTGCCAGAAGCATTTATTGGCCACAATTTAAACAATCAAGGGATTTGAAATGTTGCCACTACCGCACCAATTCCACTGATTTTCCACGGTCTATATAACTGTTTACTGGCCTACCTTTGAAGCGCTTGAAATTTTGCATTCTCAATGATATGATATGAATATCAATGATATCAAAATAACCATCTTTTGAGGTTATGAACTGTTCTGATTCTGTTTTGATTGGTCATAAAATGTTGGTTTATGTTTATTCCGTTAATGTTGATTTTATGAAGACTTTTAAGAGTAACATACTGCACTGGCTGTTCAGGTTCGTAATATAACAGCTCTATTAAAATTCAATTATGTTGTAAAAAAATTACAGTAAATCACCATGAGTCACTCCTGGTCCGGCGCATCGCTCATGGAACTAACACATCTGACCATTAAGTAACTGATTTTCATTGAAGATTTAGTATATTCAGATAATTTAAAATTATAGCATAGCTTCAGAAGTGAAAGTGGTCAATTTCGTAGAATATGCCGTATATAATTTATATATGTATACGTCTCGGAAGTTAATCATGTTAACCTTATAAAATTGAGAACAATGCGACCACTGAGATCATTGATCTCAGATCAATATGGTTTTCAGTGCATTGACTCATTCTGTTATTAATAAAACGTTGTGAAATGATTTATCAGAATCATCGAAATTGGTAAAATCATGAAACAGTCGACATATTTGGTTAACGGTCTATCTTGTTAACCTTCCCGACATAGTAACTTTTTTATCTTGCTTAGGGAATGTTTTTTTCAATTCTGACCTCGGTCAGGTCGAAGTTCAGACAGTCGAACTATTATTATGGGAGCTTGCCATCTGGTTAAAGCCTTGGCAATTTAAATTCTTGATTTAATTTCCAAAATGAGAATTCATCAGTTTGGATATTTCGTGCAATTGGCTTTTGGATATTATTCAGACTTGCTTCCAGAAGCAAATGAGAATCTTCAAGTCTTTGCTCTACCGATGGGCCACGGAGAAGGTACCATAATAATGTGTCCAAAATTGGCCGATGGTTCAGGTGGAGAAATTTCAATTTATGATTTGGGCACCATCGTAAAGGTACTTTTAACAGCTTATATGAAATATGGCTTCCAATGAATAAATATTGGTATATAATATCTAGTACTATGAATGGTGGGAAGTCTCCAAAATATTAAAAAATGCTGGTCCCATAAGATACATTTTCTTAACTCATGCCGATGATACTCACAATTCTTTTTTTCCAAAAGTTTTCCCAATTACAGAAGCTGAAACTGAGACTTATCCAGACTTATCGAAACTTGTAGCAATTTATCATACTTGTCCAACCGAACAATACATTATCAACTCAATACCTAAGGATGATTCGGTTTATGAGTGGCTGGAATACCATTCTGATAAGGAAATGGAACTTATATATTGTATGATTCCATAATTTATATATTGAAGTCTTTATTGAGATATTTTACAAAATCTGCTCGAAAAAATAAGGACCCTTGAAAGACAAAAATGATAAATGAAGGCAAACGCTGCGGCTCTTCCAAATGCATAGGCTGGGTGTTCAACGTTTATTAAATTTGACTCTTACTTCTTTATTAAATTTGACTAGTAATTAAACAGAATTTTGTTGAAAGCTTAATCAGCAAATGGTGGTGATATCAAAGAATGCACTTGCTCTGATGACCGACAAATTCAGCTTTGTCCATCCAGCCCGGAAATAAAAGTCAACTTTTTAGCAGCGAACTTAGGTTTGTTTCAAGTTGGAAAACTCAATGATAAACGAATATTCAGGTGAGTGTGAGCCAAATAGATTTGGTCAAGTTGATAGTGACAAGGATTCATTGGTTTCATTACTTGAGTATAATGAGTTTAAAATGTTACTGATGGGTGATAACAAGGGTGATGAACAGCGAGAAGTTGTCAGCTTTTACAAAAATTTGGGAACTGGTGAAATGACCAATATTACTGTTGCCAAGCTGGCATCTCATGGAAACGACTGGGGTACCACCACAGATCTTGGTTAGTCATTTTAAATTACAGTCGGTTTCAATTTTGTAAATTCCGGTTTCAGTGAGCGAATCTCAACCGGAAATGGCATTTTATAGTTCGGCTCATTTGAATCAAGATTGGAGCAGTGGAGACTGTAATACTTTTAAAAAGCTAAAAGACCATCTCAGACGGTATGATGCTGAAACTGAAGGCGAATATATCCAACCAGAGGACAGTTTTGAAGAACCAATCAATTTGTATAGACCTTAGTAATTGAGGCTTAAGTTATTTGAAAAACTTTCGAAAGTTGAACTGCTACGATGGATGGGCTCCAGATTTACCTGATGACCAGCCAGTAAGATCAAAGTATAATACCAATGGATTTGCTTATTACTCAACTACCTATGGAACTCGATATCAAGAGCAAAGCGGTAATTACTTGTATACTTGGCCATGCAATATCAATCGACTCGACATTTCCACTGATGGAACCAGCGCAAACTCTCACATCAAGCCTACTTATCAAGGCGCGATGCCATATCCTCCTTGTATGAAGCCCGATTTTTGGCAAGAAAAATAAATGTATACTTTTTCTAACTTTGTTTTCAACTATTTATTTGAACGACAGTAGTGAATGTACCTGTTGGCGAAGAGGAAATAACGGGTAGAAATTCGTTTGAATTAACGATTGATGGTCGTCTCACGTCCAATCGTATATTTGCTAAATAACTTATTCATATTATGCTAATTTTCAATTTTTTCCTAACCACTAGATCAATTATGTTTAAACTTTTACGTTGCAACTGTGAAAATAAATAAGATGAACTTACATTCTAATCGAGGCATACTGGCTCTTCTGGCCCGTTGTTTGTTGAACAGTTGAATCGTTTGGTCTTCGACTTGAAGACTTGAAGCCCTTCTTACTCGTCTACGTTTTGTTATATTTGCATTGATAATTGGGTGTAAACCGGACTTCTTAAATTATCAAAATGGTGCTTTAATCTCTGGATATCAAAAATGCTACCGTAATGGGCCCATATTAATGTGCTATCAACTGACTGGAAAACTAAAGTACGAGTCCCGTTCTTGAGCTCGAGACTATCTCGTACTTGAGCTCTATCAAATTAAGATAAAATTTCCTGAAAAGCTGATTGATTATAAAATATGCTATTTGAATGTTTGAACATGGTCGTCGAGGGTCCTTCTTTTAGATGATTTGAAATTGAAGTTGTGTTTGTTGTTGTGAATGAATCCATTGATTCTGGATGACTTTGGTGACTCATAGATGATGATTCGTCTTTATCTTTGTTCAAGTGATTTAATGAAGAATTAAGTGAAGAAATATAGTGAGATGGACGTTGATCTTAAATAAATTTAGATGTATGGGCCATACCGTATGGCCGACTCACGTGACTTATTTTCCAGGCCGGATGTTGGTGTATATGCAAGACTTGATGCACAAGTAAAATCTTTAATTCTTCTTTGGTCTCCTCCGGAGCAGATTAACCGAAAGGCAAACTTGCGAAATTCTCGATTTGTCATTGAATAAGCAATTGGATTTAGGGCACTGTTTAGTGATCCCCAGAATAAAAGACATGTTGATGGTACCACCTTTTCAAGAATTAATTATTATTTTTCTCTATCTCACGGCTTCAGGAAGACTTTCTTCCGATTTTAACCATGAAGCTGTCATGATAAATTCTAAAACTTTCCGATAAAATTTTGCTAGTTTCCGATTGAGTAGTTTTATATAGAGTAAAAAATAAATATGGCATCCAAGCAAGAAATATTTGGATGGAGAGTAGTCCCAGTGTCCGAGCTGCTTTTAGCTGAAATTTTAAATGAAGACAAATTTTTGTATAATTTGACAAACTCACCCTAACCAGATTCCGTATTCTTTTGCGCTTATTTTTTGTATCAACTGACTCGCCATCAGAAATCAAGGTTGAAAGTCGTCTTTTCGATTGTATCACTGTGCTCTACATTGGGTTATTTTAATTCTTTACCAGTCGCAATTTGATTTTCTCACGACTTAATGACTTATAATGACATAGACTTGATCATACGTTCTAAAATATCTAGAATTAAATAGAGATTCAAAGATAAATTCAAATTAAGTAGCCCATTTCAGTACTTCCGAATGTCTCATCGATTTCTTTTGAAGTTCCAAATTCTGATCAATCCGGCTTGATGATCGACTTGACTCAAGCTGATTGAACAAGCCATCTCGACCGGATGCAGATCCAACAGGGCTGGGCAAACTTGCTGGATGTGGACTTAAAAAAATCTGATTTTCGTTGAAAATGAGTAAAATATTAATTTACCTTGGGCTTCGATCAAAAGAATACGAATTTAATCCAAAATACACGTCAAGGAAGAGTCGACCTGCAAGTTTGTCTTCTGGACTTGGAAGATTTAAGTTTGATCTTGAATCAGCAGAAGATTGCAAATCGGAATAATTAAGACTTGGCGCAATAGCACATTTTAGTTTATCATAAAGAACACATCTCAAGATTTTTTTCGTTTCTTTTCGGGTTTCAAATGTAGGAGATAGAGAAATGGCAAAAATTCTTTTATCGCTAGCCTCATATAAATTATGATATCTTCTCTAAGTTTTATAAGTGTTACTGCGGAAACCTTTCCTGGTTGGCGAACCGGAAATTGAACTTTTTTATTAGCATTCGAACTGAATAAGAATTTATTATACATTTATAAGTTATTTTTTAACATACTTTCATTATTACCTTATATTGAGTATCCGTATATGGCAAATTGAGGTAGTGAAGACGACAGGAATGTAAATTACAGAAAGAAGTGTTATTTGAAATTTGTTCGAAATTTCGTTCCAGCATGATGTTTCAGGGTAGTTCATAAGATTAGGATTCGAATACTGTTTACCATTATACAAAATATACGGCTTCGTATGTATCTAAATGCATAAACAATATACGATATATTATATTATATAATTTATATATCATAATTTATATATGATATATTTTCCAACATAAGTTATGTTACATAACAGTTCCTTGGGCATTAGACAAACTGCCAAAAATGATGCAACTCCAATTAAAACACTTGCAACCACTCCAATAATGGTAGTATGAATTGATTGAATTCGTTTCAAATTCAATGGTCGTATTATGATAATATATCGCCTTGTAAAAATTCTGTAACTGTTGGCGTACCCATACTTTCCGCCGCTTAAGGGCCTCTATATGGGGGTCTCAATTTTTTGTAAGGGTATTCGTGGTCACTTATAAACTGATGTTTTTGAGAATTTTCCTGTATGATATGACCAGAGTTAAAATAAGGGATGTTACTTTGATGAATTCAATATAACGATTTAGTTAAATCAATACAGTTGAAGGAACGATTTCCGTTCATTCAGCTTTACAGGCTGATATATAAACTATTGCTAGTACTGAAATAATTAAATTAATTACTATATAATATCAATTATATCGAAATTATCCTGAGGGAAAAATAACCAATCCAGCTTGTATATGACACGGAAGTCTCCATTTCGATTGGCTATTACTGATACCAAGTACCATAAGCAGTATTCCCGTCATCATGTCGGATATTGACAGAACCAAATTTATTATAATCCCAGCCCTATCAGCATTTCTATATTGTTTAGCCATGAGAGAAAGGAGCAAAAACATTGAAAATCTTAACAATTGCTTAGTATATCAGGCGAACATTTTATATATTTTAAGTTATATTATTTTGCGCTCTAATTGATTTCAATTTGGTCACCTTCGATTTACAGTTAAAGGTTCTATTTATGAGTGACACAAGCTCATTCAAAATTAATGAAACCGAAAATGTTTTGGAACCGAAAATTACCGACGTCATACCTTTGAATATACCCTGTATCAACACTTTTTCGGTAAAACTGCCAAATCAAGTTTAAGGTTTTATAGACAGGTAGGCCTTTTTTTCAGTTAGAGATTGTGTCATATCTAGGCCCAATTCCAGGAGTTATCTATGGCACCATACTGGGCGTTCAACCACTGGCGAATAGCCATTGAACGCAAAATATGATAATAATTTATTTATCGAATCACAACGGCTAACTTACACATTGACAGACATAATAAGGACACCAAGAACAATTGCGGAGATTGCACCAAATACATCCTTTTAGGGTTTTTCATCTGGATAAAGAAGCAAATGGAAATACGAATAACGCAATCAGAAACCTTCCTTTTCCATATTTTTCTCCGCTTCACATTTTGCGTCTCTACTCTGAAAATACTCTTTGAAATCATTTGATAATCAATTAATGAGTTTTCGAACTAATATCAAGCTATTAAAACGAAATTACCGAACAAAAATATAAACAGGGAAAGGGATTTTGTCAGCATAATTCTAAGGCGTGTCCTGAAAATAACTGGCGCTCGAAAGGGGAAAAAAGGAGAAATCTGAAATCATTAAAGTCCGAGGTCCTGCTTAACTCGGACAATAATACCGTATTAATACGATATAATACGCTTGGATGTGGGATAAGTGTCAAAACTATTGTTAAATATATTCGCACTTTATCATCATGAATTTGGCGCTAAGACCGTCAACTACAAAGTCACTCATGTTAAAGCTTCCAAAACCGATTTAACTAGATTTTGGTGACTTTTTGACCTGATTGGACTGGATAAATCGGCTTTAAACGACTGCTAACAAGTAGATATATGAAAGTTCCAAGCAAAGTACAAACGATTTTTCAGGTATATAGTATAAGTATTTCAGTTCCGTGGGTTTCTTTGTCCGTGAAAAATTAACAAACAAAAGGAAACCCATTCAACTAAAAGGGTTAGAATGAATTTGACAAAAAACTGTTCAAATTGGTTGAATTTCAATCGTTGAAAATGCCGATACGATGAAGTGAAAAAAACTCTTTGTCTTCGATTAATTCAGTTCGATAATCATTAATGTACCGTTATCGGAAAACTATAAAGGGTTAAGAAATAAAAAGCTAACAAATAGCTTCACTATTCGCTTTGGATTCAAATTTTAAATTTGCGTGTTGTCTGAAGGGACTCCAAATTGGAGTCGACTCCGGTCTTTGAAAAATATCTTGACAGTGAAAAATTTGTATTTATAATGGTAATAAATTATAATAATCATTCAACTTCGATTAGTTTGTCGCTAATTCAGTGAATTTGCTCCCTTTTTTAATTAAGAATTTATCAAAGAAAAATTATTCAGCATGTTGCGTTGGATAAACTATGAACAGACGTGTCTTTTCAATTCAGTTTCATCGTCCGGGCAACCCTCAAAATGTCTTAAACCGTCCATATGATAGTTTATATACAGATTTCATCATTTAGCTAGACCATTTTTGACTTCTCCATGTCAAGATTGACCAAATAGTTTAATTGGATACATTTTCATTCAATTTACCGTATTTTAACAGTACTTTTGTTGTGGAAAAATCTACGAATGAACAAAGTATGAAAGGATAAGAATAAAAAAATTGACATTTTAAAGAGAAGCTGTCCCGTTCTTATTCTGATCATATTGATTCGGTCTGGAATGGAATTAAAGATCAAACTGACAGCTACAGTCCATAAAAACTTCTTCAACAGGTTTATACAGGGCTATCACTTATTGATTAATGATTTCCCATATTTTACCATATTTTGCTTGCCAAATTCTCGGATAACCTGTTAAGGCTTATAATTTATGAGTTATTAACTATATAATATAGTCCATATTATTTACCTCGATTCATCTCTGTTGGATCATTTACATGGTATGCCAAAATTTCGTAATTTTTGGTACAAATTTTTGAAAACATTGCATTAGAAAAACTCGCCGGATATCATCCGTGCTGCAAATCGTACTAACGTAAACTCTTTTTTTTATTACAAAGTGGAAATTAACACATTTCGTTCCTTTTTCTTCCTCCTTTCCTCGTTCTTCGCCGTTCTAAGCTGAGAATGGTCCGACCACAAATGGCTCTCGTTTGCCCCGAGGACATTTTCGACATTACTCTATTCAACCGCAATTAATGAGAATCTAAATTTTGTGTTCCTTTATGCTACTTAGCTGTTATATATTTTATTTATGGTCGGTAAGTTTAATCAACAGAAAACATCGAGTCACTATTGCACTGTTACTGAACCGCTTGAAAGCGGGCACGTTCTCGAACATCAAATGACTTTTTTGAATCTAAAGGCCATGTATCGTAGAAGATGAACACATCAGTATGTTTACCGATTAAAGTTGATGGTATTGAGATTTTATCCATTTGTTTCTTTTAAATGAAACAGCTGCGAACTAGTGAATATTTTAGTTACTTCGATCAGTTTAGGTTCTGTTTCGATTGGCTTTTTAGATTGCATGATCGAGTCATTGGAATTCAAATATCTTAAATCGCACAACTCTGCAAGTTTCTAGTATTTGTTTCCCAGTTCTCGCTTTGATTTTCGAATAAATGAAATGATAGGATTGACCAGATAGTGTCCAGTGGACAGAAGTAAAAGCATAATTTTTTCATATACGTATATTTTCATAAACTTCAAAGAGTAGGGTAAACTTTATCCAGTGAAGCAGGCTGATCGTCTAAGAGTCTTTACTAGAGGTACGAGTCTTTACTAGAGGTTGTTGAATTCGCTTGTAATCTGTGAAATCATATATAACTTACAGAAGTCTTACCACTAAAAACTAGCATCCAACCACTTAAAACCACTAAAAACAGCATCATGAAACTTGGTCATGTTTGTCTATGTGTTCCATGACCAAGGTTCATCATGCTCTTTTATGCTCCATTTTAATTAATATCGACCAAATAATTAAGGGTATCAAACCCACTCTTACTATAGTCACTTTTATAGTAGCTCACTGTATTCTGCACCAGATAAGTCATATATTGTATTTATTAAAACTGGGCCATACGAGTTCAAACAAGTTAATGAGGCCACTTTCAAATTCTTGGTTATGCATCATTTCTCGATTTTCCTGATCTGAGTAACCCCCGGGCCGCCCCATGCAGTACTCCCTTGAAAACAAATTTTGTAAAATATAAGAATTTATTTTGAAAATTGAATCTGAAAATCATTTCAATAATCGTTATCAATGTACATTTGAATATTTCTGGCTTTAATATCCAGTATACTCAATTTTTAAAATTCAGGAATTTGTCCAACTTGAAAATGTTCCATTATATAATCATTGGGCGCCATTTAATCATGTTCTGGTCATTTTCGGACATTTCCCGACAATTTGATTGGTGCATTTTATACAATTCAGCGGCTTACAATTCAGCAGTGATAAAAATTCAAATTTACAGGTGTCAGATGAGTATTGGTGTAGTATTATGTACCGTTGGGCTTATGGATGGTGGTGTTGTACCACCGTGAGACAACATTTTCAAATATAACAGAATTTGAGCTAAAAATGTTTAGACTTCAAAAGGATTTTTACCATATGATTCGTGTATTGTTGTCTCTCCTAAGCATGTTCCAACTGGTACTAAGTTGTTTCCGCCACAACATTCAAGATGACCGTTAAGGTCAAATGTTTGACCTCTACAGCATCCTCTGCGTGACCCATCCTTACCTACAAAGCAATGATTTAGTTATTTCAAAAATGTTATGGTGTTTTACCTGAATGAGTGTAAAGAAATCGATTTGGATATGATCCGCAACATCTTTGTTCACCAGATCCGAGTGGTTCTGGTTTTGAAAATTTTTGAGATCGTTCTTGGCCGAAACTAGAACATTGACTTTCTTTATCGAATCCTCCCCATCGTTGATGATTAACAATATTCCATTTAAACTGAAAAATTAACAATTTAATGTTTGGACAAATAATTAATTTCATTAATAATAATTATCTTATTTTTGTCTTATAATAATTTATGATAAGAAAATAGGTTGATTACCTCTAAACCGCTGAGTTCTTCTGCGAGTTTTTTGTCACATTCACAAATGGCACGTTTACAAGAACCCTCCTCATTAAGACAAACTATTTGTTTTTGTTGAGTTACTGGATCGACAATACCTTTGAATTTGTATGATCGACCTGTGCCATCGCAATTTGCCTAAAAGTATTCTTTAATATCGCTATGACTATAGCCTATAAGTTGTGTTAACGCATGAATTTTTCTTACAACATAGCCCGGTTTGGGCCATTAGAAACTTTAATTTCGTATGAAATTGCATAAATTCCGCTCAAAAATGCCTTTTTGGAGTTTTTAGGCAAAAATCATCACAAGAGCATCATTGAGCACCTTTTTAACACTATTTTCTGACTAATTCGGGTATGATCTTCCGATTGAAATTGGTCTCGTTGCCTGGTCTTGCCTGGTCATGGTACTTGCGTATTCTAGAGCCGATTCTAGAGATCAACATTTTCACAAGATCAAAAGAAAGCCAGACATCGCATTGGTCGACACCAAAAAAAAATTGGCCGAAAATATTGTCTAAATAAAAATTTCCTTTGTTCGAAAAGTTTCATGCGTTAACACTACATATAAGCAATGTTTGGGACTTATGTTGAAGAGAGTTTTGGAATGATAAGAAAATTTCCGTCACCAATATCGAAGTATGTCTTACGATAACACTGTTACCTGTTGTTTTTCTTCTACAAAATCTTTGTTCACACAAGCATAGCATTGATGAAACCTTTTACATGCTGAATCAATAGCATCAACAGGTTTACCATGACCAGCGTCAAGTTGATATTGAGCATCTGAGAAACAGTAGCATCCATAATAAACATATTTGCCAAGAATTGGAACTGCTTGAAGGAACATAACAAGACCCGCAACATGTTTGAACTTCCTTGTTGTCGTCATCATCATTGCATCTTTTCTCTGGAGCTCTGCAAAATCAATTGGTGCTAATTCATTACGTCCAGCTCCACGAATTCGATGATTTGCACCACCACCATTTGAAAGCGATATATTATGAGCCAATTCAAGAAAGTATGGATTAGTTTGTTCGTTAACATAATCGTTGATATCAAATCCACCATCAAATGTTCCTCCTTCTTCAGTCTCTTGGCTGTTCAGAAGACCCATTTCGTTTTGGAATGAGATATTACTCTGTGCTAGTATAGCTGTCATTAATCCAAATATGAATTTCATTGTCTCTTATTTCTTTTTCGGTGATTTATGCTGATTCAAATCTTGCTCTATCTGTCTTTGTGTAGAATACTTAACCAACAGGCTGTAACTTTTTTTGTACACTTTTATCAAGTGTCACAAATATAGAGTTGGTTTCTCTATTTTATGATTCAATGTGAAATTCAAATCAGTTTTATACTTTTAAAGTGCGCCTCCTAGAGGCAGAGAATGATGCCCTGCTAAAGCAGTTTGAAATAATGTTTAGATTTTCCGGATTATTATCATGTTTACCTTATATCGAGGAAAATCTTTAATTCGATTTAATCTTTAACAATAAGAAATCACGTGGACTGACCGGAAACGGAATCCACCTTCAGTGAAAACATGATTTGTCCTTGTATTCAATTTAAAGCTTTTGAAGCACTGATCGTACGGATACGGAAACGGTGGATTTCATATGATTAAAAGATATTTGATATACATTGAAATGATATGTAAAATGTCTCATTTCCGATTTTATTTCGAAGAAATCCGGAAAATGTTTTGAAAAGGTTGTTGAGAACAAAAAATGAATTTTTATAAAGCTAATTTTACACTGGCGCTCACAAAATCTTCTAATGAACGGGACGAACTGAAATTCGCCCTTGCTAAAATAAACTTTCTGCAACTTCTATATTATGCCCTGTAATTGAAGGTTATTCCGATTGAAAAATTGTAATTTTTAAAATTTTCAATGAGATAGTTCTTAATAATTTACTGGTAATATATTAGTTGTAAGTTACTCAGAAATGACTCAGTGAATCGTGCTGATTCTGAAGATATCCAATTTTTTGTCTGATTCCCTGGGAATTCGATTTTAAGATGTTCCAAAAATTTTTGATAATTCGTCGGTGATGCTAATTTGCGTGGGCAACTTCGGTTTAAAATTCACGGAATTTAGCCTAAGTATAGACTATACCTATCTAGGTATATGCAATTTGCTTTCCCTTATGCAAAAGAAAATTGAACCAACTTGATGACTGAAAATCATAAATGATTGTTGGATAAAGCACAACAGCGGCGAAAATGACTGATTTACCATCACTGAGGTTAAAATAAGTTTGAAAATTAATCCCCAAAACTGTTTAAGAGACACTTTTTAACTAAATCAAATGCTACATATCATATAGACTCTATGATATTGTCTCTATGAGTAACCTCAGTGTAATTGGTTTTTAATGGTGCCAATAGTATGTTATTATTCGAATGCTTCAAAATTCCGAATCAATCCGAATCTGTTCTAGTTGAACTGATTTTAGACCAGTTTGTTGACAAGCAAATTTCATTTAACACAAACAGAAACAGCAAACACCAAAACAAACCACCAAGAAGTTCAACAAAACGCATCAATTTATATACAAATATCTCATTTTAGCAGTTTGCAATTAAATATAATTCAATTTCATAGTTGGGGCTCTGTCGGGTCAAATAATTCGACGAAAATCATTTTTTTATCAGATGCTCATTCGGTCTAACATCGCACATTTTCCAATCAGTAGTATAAAATTTAAGGGTGTCTATATACTTTTTGGCCAAAACATGCCCTGAACGCTGTAAAAACACTTTTGTATAGCGAGACGTTGACAATGTTATGTTATGAGTAGGCCATAATTTATTTAAAATTAAGTACTACACCCAGACCTCATTATAATGACAGTATGTTCGGGGCCTCGTCATTTTCGGGTCGCTTGGCTTCTGTTAAATAATCATTGATCAATTTAATAGTTGCGCTTTCTTTGGCACTTTAGAGGTCAATTTCGTCCATATCTTCACGAGTGGTCATGATATCCAAAAACTGTTGAAGGATTCTCCCTAAAATTTCAAGGCGCATCTTTTGGTAAAATACAAATTTTTAGGGGTTAAATTTGAAACGGAATTTTAACCGGAAGTGAACCGGAAATGACGTGAATCATCAATTCCAGTCAAGTATTCAGTCCAGTTTAAAACTGCATGACATGTTTCTGATGGTCATTTGTTACTAAAATCGCTTTTATACAAGTCATGGCACTAAAGCGCCAAAAAAGTTCGAGCATCAAGTAGAAAAAAACGCAAGTGTTAAAGGACATCACTTTACTAGTATGACCAGTCCTACCAGCAGGCCCCGCTTTTATAAACCTATGATCAAACTCTATATGCTCAGTTAGTTACAGAATAAACACACTCATCAGAAAATTTAAAATGAGTCTCGCTGTCTGAATCTGTAATAATAAAATTTATGTTGCCAATATATTGAGGCTCTGGTTAGTCGAGTTTAAAACGTTTTGAAGGACTTGGAAGGCTTTTTGGTGTTGGAACGACGCTTTGACGCTCTCTGCGAAGCCACGTTTGGAATTTGGGCAGTGTCGGGCGTAGCGTAAAAGTAAAATTTCACAAATAATTACATTGAAATTAATTATTTGGCTCTTTAGGCTCATAATGCTCATGAACATGGATAAATATATCCTATCTAAATAAATAAATCGAGATAATAACCATCAGTTCGGTGGCTGCTTAACGGGCCACAACAGCGTTGAAATATTGGACAGATAATAACGGATTTTTTGGAAAATATTTACAAATTTTTAGACAAAAACGGCAGGGCTGCAATTTTTGGTCTGAGTCACGGTGTTTTATATGTCTATCTATTAGTAACCTGATTTGACGCTGATCTAGCCTTCATTTCAAATAAAACAGTGTCGTTAAACTAGAGCATAGTAAGTCACTCTCCACTTTTTCTGCTCAGAGAAATTAAAAATGGCGAAACCAACTTTACTTGAGCGTCTCGGCTGTGGACCAGCTCGATCCAAAGGAATTGATTAAATAACTAAGTTTGAGCTTTTTTATAATTATGGTGTATTTTTAAATATGCATAGTGTCTGACGGAAACGTATTTTGCTCCAGTTGAAAATACACGTCGATAGCTTTTTGAATCCATTTAAGGTAAAGCCAGTTCTGGATGTTGTGGCTCAGCTGCTTGTGGCGGCCTTTGCAATTGTGGCTTAGGATGTTGCGGCGGAAAGAAATATAAGCCGGTCAGTGGGGCTTCATCAATCTCAGACATCTCGCATGGAGCTCATCAAACAACTTTGCAAGTTCATAAGGTCCGGCATTTGATAAACACTGAAAATGTGAACAAATCGTTCGCGCAAGACATAAACTCGTCCAAATAGAGTTTCATAACTTGTGCAGCATAACTTATGCTGCATAAGGTATCAAGTCTTAGGTATCAAGTCTTGGTGTTGTATTTTAGGTGTGGGATGTATTTATATATCTACAGAAAATATGATTAATCGAATGCCAAAAAGGGAACAATCAGCGAAGATGAACATATGATTCAACGTTTGAAATACCAGCTGATTGAAACTTACAGAGAAATTGCTCTTATTGAAGACACAGATATTAATCTAACTGGTGGTGATAGAAATAAAACCATCCTTAGGAACGACTTTTAACCATTATTACGACTACTTAATTTACTAAGTTGAATTTTCTGTATATCAAGACGTTTTCAATCATAACTTATGATTCATAAGTCAAACTAAGCCATGTTCGTAATGTTAATTCTGCGAACACGAAAGATGCGATGGGTGTGCGAGAATTACACAGCACAGTGTTGGTCTTACGCCGTCGCCTCGCCCAGAATAACGCTATACTGAAGCAAAAAGAGGATGAAATTCATATCATTGAACAACGTGTTGAGCGAATTAAGCGTAAGTTATTTAAAATACTTATTTTCAAAAAGTTTTTTGATATTTAAAATATATGAATTAATTGGTTTAATTTTCAGAGGAATCTAAGAATAGATACTTGCAGGCAAGTGAGCAAGTTAAAGACTATACACTGAGAAACAATGAGCTTTTGTTGACATTGAGCAGATGTCAAATCGACTTGATGGATCTTCGTAAATTAACCAAAGCCAAAAAAGCTGCAATTTTACAAGTCACTCAGAAAATTCAAATTATTATGAATAAAAAACCAGAAGAACCAGTACAAGAAGTCGAAGCCATACCTGATCCAGGTGATGATGAAGAATTTAATGATTTGGTTGAACAAATGCATAAACTTGATTCATCTTTGAGCAGTGTATCATCACAACTTATAAAAGTCAACGCTGAAAGCACAGAACGGGTTAGTCCAGGATATTTATCCATATAAATTGAATGAGTATAAAAATTGTCATAATCTTTGAAATGGCGCCCTCTATATTGTTTATTCGGAGAGTCGTTCTCCTCTTTTTTCTGTATCTGAGCAAAATATGACAATTTATATACTCAAATATATTATGTTTCCGATTAATTGTTTAGGCGAATCTTCGACGGCAATTGGAAGCAGCAAATGCTCAAATCAAGGCTTTGAATGATCAAAATGATGACTTGCGTGACCAGGTTGGTATCTTACTCCGTGGTCAATACCAGAGAGGGTTGGACACGCGTGTTCGATAGTTGTCCGAACCCGTGTCCGAGGTTTTCGGACATGCGCACGTCCGAGACCGAAATCCAGATTTTCCGGCCCCCATGTCCGAATCCGAATCCGATGTTGAAATTTTTTACGTGTCCGAGTCCGCGTCCGAACCAATGACCGAACCAATACTTTGTTTCGTGATTTTCAAAGGAATTTTCAATTGGTCTATTAAAGGAAATTTTATTCTGATCTATGCATCCTTTAAATAATACATGTATTTCTAGAATCGTCAAATTAATGATACTATCCGAAACCTGAATGCCGAGGTCGATGGTGAAGCCTCTCTATCGCTTTCATTGAAACTTGACCTGGTAAGTTTGCATTTTTAAGCTAAAAAACATGATATAACGATCATCTTAAAAGTATAACTTAATAAAATATTATAAATTATGAGAATTATTCTCTTAAATGACGCCCACTTTATTGTATATTCGAAGAGTCGTTCTCCTCTTCGTGAGCAGAATATGATATTTTATTTAGTTATACTTTTTTTAATATCTGTAAACGATAACGATAATTTTGGAATGCATCTTTAGGAAATGAGTGTAATGAACGATATCAAGAAGGTAAAACGTGAGAATGAAACGCTAGAAAGACTTCTTGCTGAAAAAGAAGCACGTAGAAAAAATCAAGTCAAGTCTGTGGTCGGACAGTGGTCCGGATAAGTATGATTAATGTTCATTCTTTAATCTGTTTGTTTAATTTGCATGATTATCTTTATTAAAATCACTTGTAAAATTCATTTTAAAATATTTCGCAAACTTCATTTCGATCTGGATTCGCGCATCGACAAGATGAAAATCGAGCACAGCCCTTTCAGTGGTTTTGAATGACTGAAATTTATTCAGATTATATAGACTTTATATAATCTGTATAAATTGTACAATACTTATAAGTATAATATAGTGTGAGCTGCAATGGACTTCAACACTTTCAAGGGTTCGTTTATATAAGAGTGCAATATTTAACCCAGTGAAGTATTGAAGTCTACCGTGTCACTCCTTAAAAAAATGAGCGCTCAAAACTTTTGAATATTTGAGTATTTCGTTCTTTGCTGAGGAAACCGGCCTTATTGTAGCACATAAGATTAATTGTCATTATAAGAAGGGACATGGACAAAGCTGATATCATCACAGTAGGACCCCAAATAAGTCCAATTTCTAAATAATTTATAGATCATAAATTATGGTTCATCAACGTTCTTCTTACGTTTAACTTACCACTTATTCCATAAAAGTCTTCAAGCTCTGAGTGTTCATCCTTCATATCCAAATAGTTTTTTATAATCATCAGATTAAATATCCCATAACCAAGCAAGGCACTAGCCGACCAAATAAGATATTTTCCGACGCTGACTTTATATTTGATTTCGCTCGCCTATATTTTGATATAAGTTTAAATTCCACAGCGATCCGATAGACAGAAATTTTAACGTTAGCTCCTATTTTCACAGATAACACCACAAGACACAAAATATTTCACTTACAGCTTCGGCCGTCTCTGGTACCACACTGACCATATTTACGTTTGGCTGCTCTGAATTTGTCTTTTTTCAAATCTGATTTTTATTCGAATGAGAAAAATAAGATATTGGTATCTGAAGTCTCCCATTCGATCAAATTCTGCTACCAGACAATGATTGATAAAAACCATCTTATTTTCGTAGATTCATCGAACCATCTTACGAAAGATTCTTAATCGACAATATCACATGATGCATAGAATATTCTGATGATATTTTTTTGTTCTAAAAAACTTACCTAAATCTAAACAAATGACTATAAAAGTTGTTCACAATTTGCATAAAAAATGCTCCGCGACGGGGAATCTAACCCCGGTCTCCCGCGTGACAGGCGGGGATACTCACCACTATACTATCGTGGAGTCGTCGAGGTTAATCCAATACTATAGCTATAAATCTGCATATCAAAGAATTTAATTTGTTAAACCTGATGTATTCTGAGAATGGAGAACTATATACAGATAAATTTATCAAGTTATTGCCAAACATTTCTTGGACGGCAGATATCCGGACGATGTCCAGGAGGGTAAAAGGTTTAGAAGTTGATTCAGTAAAAGGCAGTAAGAAAACTATAAAAGAATAAAAAGACACCTAATGTTGCAAAGCAGGTGCCTAAAATGGCACGATACAACTTTCTTTCAACATAGGTCACAATAAGAGCTAATCCTGGAAAAACAAAAATCAAAAGTGCTGCCATGGAACCGATCACTTTTGAAGCAAGATCAAAATCGGGCAAATAAATTGCACCGACAAGAGTTACAATATACCAGCAAACAGCAAATGAATAACGATATTTTGTGTCATCAGATTTGTGGAGAAGTTCTCGTCCCATTATCGTGAAGACGGGATAAGCACCGGAAACGCAACCGATGATTCCCAAACGAGCAAAATAAATCGGAATATCGTCAAGCGGATATGAATTTAACATTTCAGCGTCAATCGTGCCCCCATAAGTCAATAAGCCAAAGATACCAGTCACTTAATAGGCGGTAAACACGCGGCAACTAAAAGTGTGTTTGTTAACTTACAATTGTACAAACAAAAGCATATGAAAAGAGCCAATGCAGAGATGTAAGGGAACATTTTCGGTCTTTCTATTCGTCGGTATATTTTTACACTAGACAAATGAGCTTGATATGCAAAACAAAAAATTGGAAAAGTTGAAAACATTGTGGAAAAATCGGGATCTGGTATTTCCGCTCTCGGTGATTCTTCAAAATCGGAAATCATGAAATAATCCAATCCAACAACAAACGAAAGAACAACCATGGCTGCTATTGAAACATATCCCGAATACTAAAATAAAGTTTAATTTAGGGATGTCGACAAATCTCGACCCATCAAACTGATGCGAACATCGATGTGAACAAGATTGTTTGAATTTAGATGGTTCAGTGCACGGTTCAAGAACCGTTCAGCGTGGAGAACTTACCTTGAGAAAAGCAACATTTTTGGCTCCAATAAAAGGAACGAGGATAAGTGTCATCAATGGAGCACAATAAGGTGCCTTTTGTAAGAAGGCCCTTCCTTGATCAATTGTTATTAAATTGTATGCAATACAATTTCCCATACAGTAGACAAATAGAAAGAAGCGACATATTTGACCAACTTTATCTCCAAAAATGCCTAAAAATGATATTAATTCAAGTCCTTTTTCATCTTATCATTCGTACTTATGATCATTTCTTCATATTCATCAACATTATGTCTTTTCACAACCATTCCAATAGCGATAAGAGTAACCCAAGCCATAAAAAGAAATGGAAGTTGAAAGAAAATGCCTTCGAGACATCCGCCAGCATTGACAAAAGTATTTGGAAAAGCAAGAACGCCAACACCAGTCATGGATGCAACCATAATTGCAGTTGCAGGAAAGAATTTTAATTTGTTGCATTTTGGCTCGCCTATGAGTGCAACTGACTCGTGATTCATCCAAGATGTTACTGAATTGAATTTCAGCTACAGAGTTTTTAATCAAGCTAAAGCTAGAGTGGACCTATCACCCAAGGATTTTTTAAAAGATTCAGTGAGCACTTTATGACAGCTTATTTTTAAACTTTAATGACGCGCGTTGTTTTCGTGTTTTTTCATTTTTTTAACCCTTCAAAACAATTTTACCCTAAAAAACATAGTTGTGTGGTCGTTTACAAAAATTTCAATTTTTCCTTGGATTAGACTAGCTCTGCAGATTAGCAGAGTCTGATAAGTTCAAACTCGGAACAGGTTCGTTCGAATAAGTCAGAAGCTTTATTCAAAAAATATTCAAATTGCTTACATATGAAATAAGGGTATTTAGTTCATTAAAACTATGACTATTCCTGAATCTTCTAAAATCCATGAGCGAGAAGCAATAACACATCGTAGATATAATATTTTCAACTTACAGTTACCATTAAGATCTTCGTCTTCATCATAATCAGATCCGTCTAGAATTGGTTCATAACCTTCAACATTTGATATTGATCCATATGACTGGATAGATCCCCGTTTTTGCTTCATTATCTCTTACTTATATTTCTCTTTATATTTTTTCCGTTCAGTTGGTAAAGACAATTATATCACCCTAGCGTTGGATGAGAGCCAGGTAGTATTGTCTTCTCTCTACGTTTTTGAAAATATAAATAGCGATGACAAAGGCTCACTAGCGCCATTTAACACTAAACAAATGACGTCATTTGTGGCGACTGATGAAATTTTCCGTACACGACCATGTCCAGGGTATCTTCAAATCCGCCCAGGTCAGCCAAATGGAAAATCCCACGAAGGCTTATCTTTGCCATCTAAGGGATAAACTCGGAAACAAGTAATAAAATTGTTTTTGACCGATATTACGATCGAAATGAGTGGCAATGACCTCGTACATGTTTTATTACTTTTTGACCAACTTCATAATTCAAGTATTTCAACCTTCGTGATTACTCATGCAAGAAATCTCATCTTCAACACATCTTCACGACTCAAGAGTTTATCATCACCGAAATTTTTAACTAAACACCGTGAAGTTTTGGTTTAAATTTTCGTGAACTGAACGTATTTTGAAGAGTCGGATGGGAAAAAGCTGCATGACTCATCAGCATGAGCTAAAATTCTTTTTACGTCCTAGGAGTCACGGGCTTTGACCCCCGAGCTAAACTAAGAATGAAATTTTCCTAGCTCCGGACTTCTGAGTCAGGGCAAATTTATGTGGAAAAATGGTTATTTTTATGTATAGTACACATTTCCGAGCCATAGTGAAAGTGAGAACGATCGATTAAAAATCTCCTACTTTGCTTTTAAGATTGTATCTGGTGTATAAATTGACTCGGACGATATTTTATGGGTTTTGACTAAATTGTTTCCGGTCGCGAAAATCGATCGGCTAGTTACAAAAGCATCAAATATTCTCAGTTTGAGTCGAATTTACTATGAAATCGAACCAGGTTTAGATCGAACTAAAGTTCCAATATTTAACTTTTTCAAATATTTTTCAATAATAGGTACGCAGCACCTTTTAGTAAGAAGATCACTATCGTTAAGCTTTTGCAGTCAAACGAGTGTTAAAATCATTAATTTTAATTCATTTCGATAGTTATTATAAGTCCGATATAAGTCCGATATAAGTATTTTATACTCATCATGAGTTACTTCTGTAGAGAAACTTCAGTTTTGGAGTTCGCCACGAACTTTAATTCAAAGTAAAAGTCTGATAACCAGGTCTTTATGGTGGCCAACCACAAGGTTATTGACTCTTTATCTCAGGCGGACTGCCAGAGTTTTAATCAGATTAAAACTGATGTGGTTCACCATTTGATACTTTTCAATATATTTTATGACATCAGAGGTTTCGTCATCAACGGTATAATTTATGTATGTTCAGTTAAGCCCTGTACAACATATGATATGTTACATATCAACTCTTCTCATTTCAAACAAGGTAGTTTTTTGACTTACAGCGATGACTTTTTTAATTATAACAGCATGTATAAACAAGTAGAATATTCTTTAACGGATCTAGACAAATGAGTTTTTGGTTTCCCCTCAATCCACGGGACGGCTCTTTTTATGAAAAAATATTTTAAATTACAGTGGTGGATGAAACTTTGTCACCCCAAACTTTGTCGTATTTTACAAATTTTAGGCATCCAGAAAAGCGACAAAGTTTCATCTACCAATGTAATATGAATTATAAGTTATAATTTATAACTAAATAATTTATAAGTGATGATAGTATTTATGACCGTCTACAAATAGGGCCGTACGGGGTAGAAAACATGATAATACCGGA
>SCLD01131264.1:0-24535 GCA_004367895.1 Oikopleura longicauda
TACTAGTTTACAAAATGAGTGACGAATAGTTAGATTGTATTTGCACGAATCCGCAGTTTCTGCGTGAATTCAAATATCCATCACACACAAATAAAAACAAAAAATCAAACTATTAACTCAGCAGTAGATAACTTCAAAACAAAATCACGTGATCCGGGAATTTTAAATTGGTCGAAAATTGTTCAAAAATGATTTTTATTTGGTCAAAAATGGCCTAACACTCTGAATTGACTAAAAATGACCTGACTTTGAAATGAAATTGAGGTTTATGATTAACGCATTTATCGCTCGAAAATGATTTTCATAGGAAAAAATTGTGAAATTTTTATCTTCAAAATGGTATGATTCGGGCACACAAATGATTCTGATGAAATGTTTGAAAACGGAACGTACCGTGGTTAAATAAAGCTTGGTTGTAAGCCGGATTTCCTTAAAATGTCGACTGTCAAAAATTGGCAGACCCGATTTTGACCGCAAATGGTCGTTTCGACCAGATTTTCGCCATTTGGTCAGATTCTCATACCACAAATACCAAAATTTAAAATTTACAGCTGAGTTTGATTGTAAAAATTTGTATTGGTTTTCAAGGACGACAATATCCAGGGCTAAGATTTGTCTGACAGACATGTGTCTAGACATTTTACGAAATGGTACATAATTAATAATGACTGTTCAAATATGGTTCAAGGCCAATTTCACGAGATTCGACCATCAAGAACAAATATTATGACCCCAAAAGATATCCCACGAATAAATTTTCGAAAAATCAAATTTTGTGTAACATTTGTTTTTTTTGGACTAGGGCAACATTTTACCTGTTGGGATAGCAGTATTGCGTATTGGTGGGATGACGATATTTGGATCATCGACTTTGGTTTGGGCATACATTGCGTTTGGTGAAATATCTTCTGGCTAAAATTTCATTTTAAAATGGACCAATGAAAAACAAGTCCAATTTTTGGACCAATCAAAAACGACCAATTTTGACCAATGACGATAAAAAGGATCGCTTTTGAACTATAAATCAATTTTCCTAAATTAACTTCAATTTTCGAAATTGATTTATCTTTAACCAATGAAAGACTTTGGATCTAAAATCCACAATTTTCATTGGATGAAACAAAGAGAATTTCATAATTTTCTTCTGGGACATTGATGGGACACAAAGGTCTTTAATATTTTCTTGACGCGGCACAGAGAATAAATTACAGTTTTTTCAGTTGAAAAGGGATTTTGTTTCGAAAATTTCAATAATACTCGATTTTGATTGGTCGAGTATTTTTGAAACTTCGAATAGCGCTTCATGCAGTGATCAAACACATGAGTGGATTAAATAACACTTGTGCTGATCTCAATCATGCAAGGTAGCATTTAAGACAATTTGGTCCGAAAATTCTGGATCTTCGAAGACTCAGAAAATTCGGCGAAAAAACATTCACCATAAATAACGGATATTTGCAGGATTATAATTTATATAACCTACGCATTAATCACCACGTACTAATAACTAATTGGTCCGCAATCAGCGTCCAGTATCCTAACGAGTCTAAACCTCTCCACTAGATTCAGCATCGAATTCTTCATCGTCCGATAATGATTCCGAGTATGACTCAGGATATGAGTCATTTTCACTCGAATATGAATCAGATGACTCATCAAAATTAAGCCGATATGTCTCACCGACAATTGACGGCGTTATGACTTGTCGTCTATCGGACAAATTAACCGGTTTGATCGGACTTGCTGGCCGGATATTTGAGGTCTTTATCGTGCTCAAATCCCACTAAATATCTTTTTATAAGAAAAATTAGAAATTTAATTTTTTGATGTTAAAGAAATTAGAGAAGGCTAAAGTTCCGAGTTCAGATCCAAACTAAACTAAAATTCTACTCCAGTTCGGTACAAATATCCTGATGCGTGCTCAAATCTGGCAATTTTCGATAATCGAAAATTCTTTAAGTCGAATGCAGCGTTTGACTTTTCAAAATTCGAGAGTCTCGAATCGAGACTGTGCAAAATGTATAAATGGCTATCCGATTTATACTAGATAAAAATTTTCAAGAATCGTGCATCCAAGTGACGGATAACACGTTGATGATGTCATTATGACGTCACCATTTGATTGTGGCATTGTAAGTAAGATTTTGATCACTCTGCAAAATTATAAAAAAATACATAAAAATTATGACTGCACCAAAAATTTTGCAAGCTGGTTCAAAATTGGCAACATTAAATTCATGATGTTTTTGCAGAGACAAAAATGAGTAAAAGTCAAAAGTCACTCAAAACTTACTTGATCGAATGTGAAACGATCGAAATTTGGGATCGACTAGAATTATGACGTCATAAAATTTCATAAAAATTTGCGAAATTTCGCCAAAATTTTCATCCCTGGTACAATCCAGGAATTCTAGAATCTATTCCCTGGGAAACCAGAGGCATTCAAGAATCCATATTCCCCTTCAAGCTTCGGAGATGACGTCATATTTTTTATGACGTCATCGTGACATCATATGTTACTCTGACGTCATCGAGCATGAAAAGCAATAAATAAATAATAAGCGAAATACAAGCAAGTGTACTTAAAAAGTATGGATCGAAGCGAAATGAACGCATCTAGTATGTCGTGACATGCCGTGACAGTGTCGTGACAGTGTCTAGATACAGAGATGAATATAGTTAAAATAAAATAAATAATTGACTGAAAAAGTGATTTCAAAATACTCACATCCCATTCGACGGGGTCAGATTGGTCTGGTTCGTCTTCATCATCCCAGTCACCATCGCCGGAACCGTCAAGCAACTCAGTGTCGCAAAAGTAGTCACGTGCGGCATCAGAGTTTCCTACGATTCTCAACTCTTGAATTGAACCCTAAAATTTGAGGTCAAACTTTAAAACAATCATGCTAAAATTGGATCAGTTTTTTCATCTTAGTAAAGCGGCCTTCCGGAGGCCCTATGCCGCACAAACCTTGAAAACGCGTCCAAATAACTCGGTTTTACCAATAGCGATGAGATCGCTGTCATTGATAATCAGATCTCCTTCGCCTCTGTAAAAACTCTTTGTATCCATTCTATTGCACCCTGTATATAGTGTTGCCATTTCTCTTCTAACACTTATTGCAAACTTCATCCATCCATTATGAAATTCTGGCACGAAGTCCCAGCTCTGTCCAATCTGGGTCTTGCTCTAAATTATTTTTTTTATCAAAAATCACAAAATTAACGATTTAGAATTTTAATTTTTTTTGGATTCGATGACAAGTGACTGGAGTCCAGCTGCTTGCAAGCATTCATAAGTATGAAATGATTCCTGGAATCTACCAGGAAATTTACTATAAAAATTGTTAGATTTCTAAATCACCTCGTCATCCTTAAGACCGTCACCGGATGTCTTAAAATGAAAATAATGCTGTCTGCTATTAAAACTGCTTATTCAACCAAGCAGCTGCTTGGACCAGACATCGCGGGACGAAGCAGACGAAGGGCCGTCCCAGGACAATCGTCCCCGTCACGCGATGCCTGGGAACAAGCGCAGCTATTGAAGGATAGGCTCTTTATCGGGACATGTCTGATTTCGGCTTTTTTTCAAAAATTGAGCTTTGAGGGTAAAATACTGGACTAGAAAGAATCGTCTTCCGATATAGATATAAACAAAGACCATGAAACGTCACTAGCATATAGTTTGATGAAAGCTCTAACATATGCTTAAGATCCATAAATCCGAGATCTAAGGTAGAACTATAAAAATCGTGTATGAACAAACCTCTTTAGAAGCATCTTGTGGTATCCACAGTAGGTTAATTCTGTATTTATTTGAGCTCGATAATTTCAAATATTCGACGCCGAATCTTGTTTTTTTTCTCATCTGATCTGCGATTCCGAAAAGAACTCCACCAGCACCATCAGGCCTTAACAATTTTGTTTAACTTTTCAAAAACATTTTTTAAACGCTGTTAGATTGTCTTCCGTCACCAATAAAGTTAACGCGGTATTTGCGAAAAGCTGAAACGCATTACGAAGTCAGAAATGCGTTTGAAGCAGACATTAGCGGAAAATTTGCTCGAAATTTGAACATGCTAAACGATAGAACTTCATGAACCCAACCATATCAGTGATATGATATCACTATGACCATATTTTGAATTTCGAAATTAACAAGGACAAGATGAGTCCATGAAACCCAGTCTGGAATCATGCAAAGGATAAAAAATAGCTCTAGCTACTAGGAATAAGTAATATACTCTGTTATCATTAGATTCACTTGAAACATCAGCTGGAAAGAAAACAGAACTCGACAGATTTAAACGGTCCCTGCATCATTGTGAATCACATCGTGAAAGTGTTGGTGACACCAAAAGTGTATTTAAGGAAAACGAAGTATATTTTAAATCGAATAATTTAAAAAAAAGCGTGAGCAAGCGGTTGTTTGAGATCCCTGGACTTTCCTCTTTCGGAACATGTATCGGGGATGACAGAAAATCATATAAAAGTGTTCCACTCTAATTTGGCACCCCATAAATAGAATCGACTCAAGGTGGAGGCAGCCCAAGGATCCCAGGTCTTAATGTTGCTTGTTAGAATTTTCATTTTCTGTGAATTTTGAATATAAAAAATTTCACTTTACCCGGTAGTCATTTGAGCGAAGTCTGGCCTAAACGAAATTCAAAGTGAGGATGACTCATAAATAATGACTCGAATCACTAGAAAAGAGTCATTTTGACTCACCATTTGAGCATTAATGAACCATAGATTTTCTATGGACATTTGAAAATATATTTTAGGATGCAATCAGCTGGAAAATAAACAGCTGATTAATCCAAAGCTTCTAGAACGCAGTGA
The DNA here is from genome assembly GCA_004367895.1 of Oikopleura longicauda. Taxonomy (NCBI): domain Eukaryota; kingdom Metazoa; phylum Chordata; class Appendicularia; order Copelata; family Oikopleuridae; genus Oikopleura; species Oikopleura longicauda. The sequence continues at coordinate 4,843 of SCLD01131264.1, forward strand.
TTCATATTGGTGAGTCATTGATATTGGAAAAATCCATGATTCATCAAAAATGACTCAAGGTTCAGATCAGGAGCAGTCAAAAAGCCATCAAAACAAGCAGTACTGCAAGCAGCAATACTTGCACTTATTTGATGAATTTTGTGAAGAGATGACTCATACAATATGAGTCATAAGTTAAGAATCACAACAAAAACGCCCAAGTTAACTTACTTTAAATGAACTTGAATTGAAAATTCTGACGGAAGCGAATTTTCGAAAACGTCCAGAGCATTTTCAACAACATTGTGACCCGTATCGAATTCGAAAACTGGAAAATTTGAATCGACATTTTTTCCCATCGAGACACCATCTCCAAGTGAGATTATCGACGTCAGATCAACATCGGAACCAGGTGAGGCTAAAATAATTTTTAAAATTGGAGATTGACAGACTTCGATGATGCAGACTCGAGCCTTGAAAGCAGGACATTATCGGACGGCTTGGTAATACCGTTTAACACAGTTCTGTTACATAGCGAATCATTGAATAAAAAGAGCTTTTAATACGCTTTGATTTTGCTTTTAAATCCTAGTCAACTGTCCAAGGTTGAGCGGGAACCCAACGTAAACGATGTGATAAGACGCAACGACAAATGCATTTTATTGCAATCCCTCAACGGAATTTTGAAAAAAAAGAAACTCGTTATACCCTTTATCACCCTTATATCAATCCTATATACCACTCCATTAGCATATATTGATGAGTCATACGTATGACTCATTAATAGACAGAATTCCGAGAGATTTTTCAACTTCAAGAATACATGTGCTAGAGTAATTTTGTTGGCACTGTCATGTGTAACTTTTCTTTTCGGTTTTTTTGAGCCGACATTTTTTTCGAAAAATCATAATTTTTCTGACGCAGAAATTCAGAGTTCAAAGCACTACTAGCAACACATGGACCGTGGTAAAGACGTTCTATTGATGGCCACCGGCTGAGGTTCGGTTTAAACTTGAATTTGAATAATGATTTTCAAAAGATTTTTTATGAATTGAATTCTATTGGATGGCACTTCTTTTCAAGGATGGCAATTCTTTATTTAACCATTTCAAAACATTTAAACTATTGAGTAGAAATTTACGACGCGACAGTCTAAGTGATAACTTTATTTCTAGATCGGCTAGATACATTCTTTGACTGACCCGCATTGAACTCAGCCTTTGAACCTTTCTAGTTAACTTGCATTACAAATCGAAATAGTGATTATGCTCAATGTAGTGGTTATTGTAGTGAGCAGGGCTCAATTTTATGAGAACTCAAAGGTACTCGTCCTCAGTCAACCCTAGAGACAAACTAATTCGATAACCATCCTACAACGTCTCGTCCCGTCTCACGGACCCCATTTTTACCGGTTTACATGACAATAGTAAGCAACAACACTGTAGCAATTATGTAAGCGTTGATTTATAAAGAAGATCATATCACAAAATGAAACTAGTTTTTTTGCACTCCTTATTTAAATGTTACTTTAACTAATTGAAAAAACGACCCAACAGTTAAAGTGGGGTGCGTCTTCCCAATGGTCATTTGGTTCGAATTGCGTATGGGAAAGTATAGAGACAACGACAATCTGGAAGGTGCTCCCCACTTTACTAAAAATGACGATGCAACTTCCAAAATGGTGCAACCAAATAAGTATTACCAACAAGCAGCTGATTGTGATTGTAACACCTTAGTTATACATTACCATTGCAAGCCTCTTTGACCCTTTCAAATATTTCCAGCGATATCTGTCTGTATCCTGGTTCTTCTTTGATACATGCAGCCTGTTTAAGTTCGCCGCATTCATAAAACACTGTCAGCTGTTGGCAACGGAAATAAGACTCTGCCCATAAGGGACTTTGACGTGCGTGACGGTAATCAGACCAACAATCGCGTAATACCGATGGACATGCTAAAATAAAATTTTAGGATGAAGCATATCATAACCTGTGACATTTATGTCACAAGTCACAAAAGTGAAAGTACTACGTAACATGTGTCATACAGATTACGTAATAAATGGAAGGGAAATTTCAAAATTCATGCAACCAAGAATTTCGCAGTTTATGCCTCAACCTTTTGTTATTGACACAAAGTTGGGTAAAACTGAATTAAGACTTATGGAATCCCAAGTTCAGATTTTCAAGTTTCTTGAAAATCACACTCACGATTCGAATATGAATCATATTCAAAAGATATCTCGTGATAGAGTTCAATCATGTGATATCTTTGCAAAGCGTTTCGAAGCGAAGCGTATGGGAATTTTAATATTATGATATCTCAGGATCAAAACATTTGACCTGTTTATGACTACTGTTATATTTCAGTAGTTTATTCACCTTAGTGCGTAGGTGGAGCTGAAGAGGTGCAGCAGGTTGTGCAAGCAATATATGAAAAATGTTGCATGGTGAAATAAAATCGTTGCGTGTAAGGTAAAAGTTTGCATCCTGCTGATAATGCTTTGGGTAGGTCAAATATGTTACGAAGCAAAACTTACGGTCATGGCCAAAAGCGGTTGATAAAAGCTTTTAATAATGGTAATCTGTAACTTGAAATATCTTATCTCGATCCTAAACTCGTGCCAAGTTTATACTTTTAACACGTGAAAATCTTTAAAAAACCTTTTGAAAAAGTAAAAATATAGCTTTAAATAGTTTCCAAACAGCCGAAATCTGTGACGAGATGGTGACGTGATATTCTGGCGTGCACTCTAAGATACGGAAACGACAAAAATATCTTATATTAGAATAGATGAATGCCAAATGGTATTTTTGGTTCATTTTGTCATCGCAAAGAAATCTTTTGAACTTACTAAAGGTCAATTGTGGTCATTTTAAGAAATAAGATTCTCAAGGTCATTCTTAGGTCATTGAATTATTTCTGAAATGGTCCGCTTCAAATGGGATTGAAGAATCTTTCGATGTTTAACGATGGAATTTATCGCTTATATCCTGCTTATTTTAATGGGTTTCAATGTTTTGCTTTTGAGGAATTTCAAATTGTAGAAATTTTGCTAATTTGGGTAACCAGGTGCAAAATTCTAATGATTAGGGATATCATCTTTTTGCATATTTTAATTAGGATAACCCCATTAACTAGGTTTGTTTCTGGGTTTCTCATGATAAGGTTTTTTGCTTTTTTCGCGGAAAAAAGGAAGCAACTGGAGCCAGTTGACCGGAAATAATTCCGGATTAAGGTAAAATTCGAGTGATTTTTGGGCGAAAAAATCGAGAATTATTATCTTGAACATTTGGAATTTGAACTCATTTGTAGTAGGCTTAGATAATGAGGTTCAAGGGGTTTTTGTATAATCCCGGAAGTATGACTCATCTTTCATTACTCATATTTGGCCAAAAATTCTAATCGACCGGGAAATGAACAAACTTAAAGTTACTGTCAGTAAGACTCTGATGTCACATGATTTGATTCTCATTAAATCAGAAAATCAGAAAAATTAGATCATAAAATGAGATTACATTGAAATCAAAGGGAATTAAGAATAGATCATTGGTCCCCGAGTACCAAATTCAGTTTCTATTCAACATAAATATATACAAGGTCAATTTGTCTATATATATTTTTTAAATTTAGATTCTCGAAATTGTAAAATTAAGGGACTGTGTCGAACATAAATTAAAAAAAAACAAAAAACCTTAAGGGTTGAAAATGGGTAACTTGCCAAAACTTGAACACATTTGGACCTATACAGACAATTTAAATCTTCTCGAAGCGCTCATTTGGATTGAAATGGGTCATTTTTGGCCCGAAATTGGTTTTGTCTAATTTAGGGACAGTGAGAAAATTATTTCGTTTTGTAATTTTAAACTAAAATTAAATCGACCCCTCTTAGTAGTCTTACCAGAATACTTTCTCAGCCTAATCTTTTTTTTTAATTTCTCTGAAATGAACACAACTCAATTTTTTGAAAATTTTGAGCCTGAGAATAGATAATTAGAAAATATTTCAAACATTAAAAATTTCTATCTAGAACGAGAATATTGAGCATTTTTGAACTTGAACTTATTCCGAAAATGATGATAATTTCGACGCTGAAATGAGCCTTTGATGTGGGTTTTCGTTACCATGAATTTGGATTTTTATTTTCGTTTGATTTATTCGTAACTTTCCGAGACTCGTTCATTTTCGATGAAAGTAGTTTTTTCTAGAATTCTTTTGACCTCGTAAAATCGAATAATCCCTTGAACGTGACCCGTAGCCAGTTCAATTGACACCTATTTATGCCCAAGTATATACCGTATTTCATGCTAAACTTTGAAAAAGTTGAAGTAATAGTTGAAGCAATGACTTTAAAATGCTAAAAAGTTATGATTTTGAACTCATGAGACGGTTACAAGTGTACACTTAACCAGTCTTGTTCCAAATGATTAAAATCAACCAGCCCTTTAACCACTTTATACCACGTTAAATGATCCAATACGGTAATATAACCGCGGTTATATTTATGGATTGGGACAATTATGCGGTTAAACATGGTATATAGTGATTCAAGCTGGCAATTGTGGTAAAAATAAGGTAAAATGTGCACAAATAAATTTCTGAAAAATCATCTGGAGTCGGTTTATATTTCAGTCACGTCAAATTAACCGCTAAATTGTTTCCTGTCTCGAAGAAAAAAAAGTTAAATGAAGAACATTCGGCCAGCCAGTTTCCCGAACAAAGAAAGTGCCTTACATTGGCCTTTTGTGGCCATCTCCGTGACCATTGTCGGTCTATCTCCCAGACATTTCGGTGGGGAACAACCAACGATTTGGATTGGCTGGCGAGAGAAAATCTTTAACATCCGGTGTGTGACCGTTAGGTCGCGAGTGGGTTAATTGAAGTGGTTTCGAAAAGTGTGTGGTAATAATGACAGTAATAATTCGTTATCAAGAACTATCAAAATCTCAATCTTAATAAAAACTATCGAAACGATCAATTTTGATTCCGCTTATTTAAATTTCTCACCAAAACTCAATCGGTTATTTTTGTTGAAACTCGACTATTTCTAGATTGAAAATTCGCCATTTTCGAAAATTTTCGACAGAATTCGAAACTGAATATTTTTAAATGAAACATTTATGTATTTTTGATAGAAACTGACATTTCGAATTTTACTTTGGACACAAAACAAACTAAGTGTAGTACCTACATCTGAAAACAATAGAAAATTAAGTTAGGAAAACAATTATTTAAAATCCCTAATGATCAAATAAATAATTCACAAGTGGTAAATATGTTGTTGCCCAAGGCCACGTGACTAAACCATTAATGTCTTGGGTCGTCCATAGCCCGTGATCATTCACCTTGCACACTGATTTATCACCGGTTATAAGCTGCCTCGATTGAGGCAAACCGGTTCACCGATAAATAAACGAAAGCGTGCCGGTAAACATATCCAGAATCTCATAACGTCATCGTGCAGAACCTGACGGCATCTGGGATCCGATGATGAGTCATTTTTGACCTTACAGTAGCGTAAACTTCACCGATAAGTATCTTTACGATATTGATGTCTTTAAACAGCTGGATGGGTTTGAATGAACTTGAGCTACAACTCGTCTGAAAGACCATCTATTATTAGACCTATTGTAATCTTAATTTTACAAATCTGACCGAACTCGGGTCAGGTTTGGGTTCACTTACACGCCGACCTATTTGGACGGGACTCGGATATTTGCCCTGGGGCGCTTGTCCAAAAATGTGTAACTTGGACCCTTGAGGGACTTGAAAGGCTTGAAAAGAACGTCTGGTGATTGAGATCAGGCTCTTAGGGAGAAATCATTTTCATTGATATAAATAGAAAGGACACGTGGTATATCATCCTATCTTTTCAGCCTATCATTAAACCTTCTGTCCAATTCGACCCACCCTGGTCTCCTTCTTGTCCGCTTGGACAAAGGCTTTGTCATAAAGCGGTTTGAGGACCGTGGAGTCGATGTGGACGTGTGCATCTCATGATAACTCATAATCTTCTTAAACTCCTTGAGACAAAATCATTGACTTGATCTTGATTTAACTCCCTCAGGAACTCTCGAGTCAAAATCTTTAGTTTCTGTCAGTTCAAGATAGTTAAAGTGGGCCCATCGATCATTGGACTGGACCGGTCCTCGGACAAAATGCGCGTGGACGCCATTTTCATGCCAAATATTAATCTAGAATACGGCAACCGATTTAGTGTGATCGATTGCCGGGTAATATGTCCGATAAAATGTCCGATTACCTATTAATCGAGATTTAACGTTTAAAACTGTCTTAGCTTTGACTTTTTGACTATGCGTCCTACCTGTCCATCTGTTCGCATGTCCGTGGTTGGTCATTTAATCAAGTTTCTAGAATTGGCGGTGTATCAAAGCCTCCTATAAGAATCTACATGTCACATGTCAAAATGTCAGTTCAAACAATTTCATGTCATTTTCATAATTCATTTCATTTATGACCTCCTTGAAAGGTCATTCAAGATCAAATCTAACAGTGACAGTGGGTTTGAGTCAATGGAACCAGTAACAAAGGTAAGACCAGCCTCAAAAATGTTTTTCCGTGGTCAAAAATGGATGAAGTGGGCTTATATTGAGCTTAGATTGGATTTCGATTGCTTTATTTTAGGACATTAGGGGATAATACAGGAAATCGCGTCCTTGGGATAGTCAAACATATCACGTGATTAAATGGGAAACATTGTATAGCAAACCCACATGACCACGTGACCAATGTGACCAAATTGCCGTGATCCTGCCATAAACCAAATCACCAATGTGTCAAATTGTCCTATCTCAGAGTCATCTCGGTGATATTATCGGACAGAAATCGGACAAATTAATGACAAACTAATGTGAAAAGTGCGCTTCACAAATTGTGCTCATTTGAAACCAAGGTGATATCCTTCTCGATCAGACGGTAACAAAATAAAAAAAACATTTTTCTTGATCAAAAATGGTAATTTTTGATGGAAAGGTTCTCAGAAATTTGAAATTCTTAGTTTGAAACGGCAATTTTTACCAAGATTGACTTCAGACGAAATTATTTTAAATGATCATTTTTGAATTGATGTAACTTGGATCCATTTTTATACAAATCGACCATTTTCGAACTAAAACAAACCGATTCAATTACTTTTGGATCAAAAGTGAATTGTCTTCTACTTGAATGAAGTCTATACTTTGTATAAAATTTCCTATTGAGGTCTTGAGTCCACTCGAGGGTTCATAACGACTCATTAAAAGACCTTGAAGATACATTCTATTGTTGATTTACCCCATTTGAACCCTGTTAAACTTGGAGGTTAAGACCCGGGTCGTTTTCTTATCATTCAACTTGTTCTGAACCATGGTCGATGGCACTGGTGAAAATGCTTCGTCAAATTAGTATTTTCAAAGTAATTTTACGGTGCTTACGTGACAATGAGCCCATCGCCTAATTATCGACATGAATTGGGGACAACCATCGAGGCGGGCCGAACGAACACATTGTCCCCAGTACCCGTGTGAAATGTCAGCTGATTTGGTACCCTAAATTAGAATGAATAGGCCAGATCCCGATAGTACAATTAACATAGATGTTTTATCATCTGTGGACAGCCTTAAATAGTCCCAAGCAGGTTAAAGACCTTCTTTAAATAGGGTACTCCATTCTCATGTTTGGTTTTAATAGGCTTTTAATAGGGTGTCTAAACTTGAATGCGAAAGTCAGCTGTATCTAAGCCGCTATTTCGACACCCTTCAATTTATTTCCGCAGGGATACCCTAATGAACCTGACCCAAAACCGCCATTTTTCTTGAATTTTCTTCAAATTTTCAGCTGTTTCACATCAAAAATAACTAGTTTCTTAAGCCGGTGCACATTAATTTCATTTTTTTGATGAAAATGGTAATTTTTTAAAAGAAATCGAAAGGAGATTGATTGTGATAAGGGAAAACTTCACTGAATAGTTTTGGGTGGACTTTTATGGTATTTAGTGACCTTTTATGGTGAAAATATTAATTAAAGCCGGAAATATAGTATTGTTTAACATGAAACCGATAAATCTTTTTTCTTTTATCGGAGATTTTAACTATCGGACTTACAATCGGACATTTCGGACATATTGTTTCATCATTTTACCACCATTATTATACCTTGGTGGGAAATATGTGAAAGGTTAAGGATTTTGATTTAAGGATAAGGTGACCGAAACGAGTTAAGGAAAGAGTGATCGAGTTTATGACCAGATCAAATAAAATGAACGGTTCAAAGTCATCATCATTTTCTGACTTTTGAATCAGCCAATCAGATGGGAGAATCGTGACGTTTACCGGTTAGTGGTCATAATTTATAGAAAATTGACCGATAGGACCCGGTGGTTGATGTGGGCGGTCTTGAGGTTGGCCACAATAAACTTTGGTAAAAGTTAACCGGTCTTTCCGTTCCGGTATTAAGTTTTGTCTACGTGCTACGACACTGCTACGAATAGTATTTAAGTCTCTTCGGGTTCAAAGCAAGGTTTTGACAGGTATTTATGATCTGGATTTCCGAATGAATCAGACCTTGAACCAACTTTAGTAAACTGTCATTTTACTCAGACCACCTAATAGTTTCAGCTGATAATCAGTGTATAGTTTGATTCATAACCCATGAAGATATCGGGTCTTTTTGGGTGAATATTTACGGTGCGTAATTATTGTTAGTACAAGCGCTGACTTTGATCATGGTCTTGCGGTCATTCTATTGAACTATTCACCGTGCAATGATCACAGTAATCGTACAACTTGTATAAATTATATTAGTTTCATCAAAAGGAATGTTTAGATTTCCATACCAATCAGAATCGAGCAACCGTAAGAGCCAATGAGAAAGGAGACCTAATAAACTCTGCTAAAGGTCAGGGTCAGTATATGATCTTTGGTCTTTCATCACCTTTCGGTCAGTCTTACTGAATTATGACGCCATCATAGTCTGGTCACGTGCTAAGTAATTCTGTGAAAGGTATGGGTCCTTAGACATGTACCAAAATTGATTTCTGGCACGTATGATGACGTCATTGTAAAAACTTTCTCATAATTGATAATACTGAAAGAGGAAGTATAGGGGTTCGCTATGATAATGGTCGGAAATGAGCCGGAAAAATAACTTATCATGCCATTTTTGCTTTTACTTATGATGAATACTTTTTTAATATATGCCTGCTCTGCATAAAAAAGTTGAAAATTAAAAGTTGAGTTTCATGACGTCATAATAAATCAGTCATAATTGATGTGTCATAATAGGCGTCGAGCATCTATTGTTGAAATGTTTTGTAAAACACCGCATTGAATACTGAATGCGGATTCCAAAAAAATTCCCAGCAAAATTATAGCAAAATCAAAGCAAAAAATACAAAATAACTCTTTGTAGCCCCCAAAATGACCAAAATGTTCAAATTAACTTATAAGCGGACATTTTTAGGGCTACCGAAAAACAAAATATCTCCACTTCCGGTCTCAGATTCTACTTCCGGCTCGAAAATGTATTTTCTGAAATAACGATAACCGATTTTCATCGGCGACACCTCGATCTCCATAAAGGTCAATCTTTATCTTCTAACGTAAACCTCTCCATGTTCGAAGCCAAGAAAATTTGGTTGAAACAGAGGGGGTTACGTTTGAAGATAGAGATTTAACTGTTCAAAATCCTCATCTAACCAAAATCAAAAATACCGTGATATTTTGTTTATTGGAGATATTTTGTTTATTGGAAATACCCACGTGGTTGCACACCCGTGGTTGGCCACACAAAATTCGGTTAACCGCAGTTCAACTTACCGTCATATGCCTGTTTTATCACATCTGAAGATTGGGCAGAAATGACCACAAGAAGTTGGGCCAAACCCCAAATTTTCATTTTGGCGATTTTTCTCTCGTCTTCAGTTCTTCTTCATTCGACTTCTTCTTCGATCAATTCTTCTTTAATTCTCTTAACTTCAAACTGTGAAGTACTATCTGTATATCTGTATATGTTTCTTGAAGTCTCTGTGATCCGCCCACGCGCTTTTTGGGCTTTTTGAGAGGTTTTCTGGGCTTTGAGAGGTAGGTTTATCTAGAAAAGTAGAAAAAGTTTCACTTTGGAGCTCAGTTTGAACGCAGACGAGAAACACAAAAGACAAAGGAGGTAGTAGAGAGTCCGCCCTGGGAGGTTGGTTCTTGGTGTTAACCCGGAGACTACTCACACTGTGGTGTATACGGAGCTAGAGAGTCAATAGTGGTGGATGATCTACCCAGGCGGATGATCTCGAAAATTGATGAAGATTTTTTGCTGGGAAGAAGATTTTGACGGGAAATACCGGGAAGATATTTATTAAATAAGAAAATACTGAACACTAACACTTCAATTTATTAGTCTTTTTTCAAATCCACGGGTCAACTGAGAACTAGAGTTCTCAGAATCGTAAGTGAATTCCTATATATTACAAGCAACTTTGTTTAAAGTATATTAAGTTCGTTTTCATTATCACAAAAATAAGAGTACCTGCTCCGTGTAAGACTAATTCTGTTAACAAACTTGATAATCGCCTTTCAACTTCACTCTGGTATGCTAAGCATTCGCTTTCTGAATTCTCAACTTCACCAAGGTAATCATTACATGTACTAGCTAACATGCCTATGCATTTAAATAATTTCTTATGTTCCAATTTCTTTTCGAAATTATAATGAATCAGACAATATACAGTACCGTAAAGTGGGTAATTTCTGACCATAAAATTCGATTATAATCATTCGGAAAACTTATGAAGACAAACTTACAGTATCTCTCTCACCTGCTGCGATCTTCTAATAAATATTTATTCTATCAGCTTTGAATTAATTTTTACGAGAAAATGCAAACAATGTCTGGTGATAATGTCAAAAAATAATCTTTCGGTTCTTTACGCCATTCTCATGCCAACGTGTTACTCATAATTGATCTGAAACTACATGTAGTAATACAGGTCGATCCTAACCTCTGAACGTTAAAGTTACTTTTGAACATTGCGAAAAAAAACCATTTCACTCATTTTTGAGCCGCTGATTTTGAGACGCAATGTTCAAACGTAACTCGAATTAATTCTCGAGGGGGAGGTTTCACCACCATTCGAGTTGTACTCAAATTTAAAATCATTTGACAGGAATGGAAAGATTAGCCGTTTTACTTGAGCTTTGGATATTGAAATTAAATCATTTGACAGCTTTTGCGGTCATGAAAGGCATACTTATTTATTTTAGATTGGTACCTATCAACATAGTTTTATTATAAACACATAATGTTTATCTAGTTTTGAGCAATTCAAGCTGGTCCATCAACTTAATACCTTTTATCTAAATGGTATCTCACGGATACTTATCCCAGTCCGGGACCAGAAATTCTGATGTGGACCGAAATGATCTTGACTTGATAAAATATTAAATCAGCGAGTGTTCATGTAGACTACATATTCAGCATATTTTCTTTCAGTATTTTCCCTCGCTGCAGGAGTTCACTTTATTTCCATTTCAACCCATTTTATTTATGACAAATCCGTCATGTGACCTATTAGTGACTGTCACTGTCTCCCGTACCATTACATGATGTGAACAGTTCTCGTGAACTTCTTATGGAACAGTTTGTGGAGAACTTTGGATGATTTCTCAAACCAATTTGAGTCCGGATTTTTCGCCGTTTTAAGTGCCTATTTAATCTAATGTTTAATATGTTCAAAATAAATATCGTTAAAAACAAAATTATCATGCGCATAATGGAACATACAAAAGCCGACTGATTCAAATCATTCCGGGATGTCGGGTTTACGTTTATTTTCTTTTTCAGCTGGTAATGAATTCAAAATAAACAGCGCGGTAAACACATTACGAAAATTTCTAAAATTCAAAACACCAAAAATTAACATTTTAAGGTTGTTTTGCTCAATTAAAGACTTTAGTTTTGTTGTCACTCTGTTCTCCTCGTGCTGGCTAAAATGGTGGTACCCGTGCTAAAATCCGTACCCTAGAGTACCGTACCCTTCGTACTCCGTTTTCTTCGTGCTCCGTTTCTTCGTGCTCCGCGCTGGAAATAATGGCCGTACCCGTTCTAAATTTTGGACCTCTCGAGTACAAGACCCTTTGTACCCCGTACTCTTTGTACTCCACACTCGTATGAGCATCCCTGTCGTGACCGAAATCAAGGTAGCTATCAATTCATTTTAGATGATATCGGATAACTAGACTTCTATCCGGCAAAAAATAATTTTTGATGAACCGTATGAAAGGTTTAATTGAAAATGGCCTTGAATTCAAAATAAATCTTGATCGCCTCAATTATTTGAAATATCAAATAATTTAATTCAAATAATTTAGAAAATCAATTTAATTTATGTGTAAGATTATATACTTTGATTTGTCGGATTTAGAGCTTTTTGATGTTAAGATATAATTTAATCTCAATCTGATTCGATTTCTAAACTTGGAATTGATCGTTTAGAATCAAAATACAGGGTAAGGCTAGACAAATAGTCTATTTTTTACTTAAAAAAAGGCTTTCAAAACGCCCCAAAAATGCCTGATTTTTTCGAAGATGCGCAAACGAATTAATATCAAAGGCGTAATTTTATGCTATTTGAATAGGTCCACGATCTTGACCTGGTCAATAATTAGCGTGCGATCTTTTCTGAGCCAAATATACTCGAAAATAGTCGATTTTCATTCTAGAACGGATCATGAATGGATACCGATGGCGTCTTGCTGACTACATGTAGGGTTAAGAGATTATTTTACGATAACACCACCCTGAAATTGCATACAATCGAACTGAGAGATTCAAACGTATGGCATCTGATAACTTTCTGGGACATCCTGTACCGGTAGTCCGTCAGTACCCGGAATGATGTCCGACATTGTCCAAATAGGCAAATGAGGCACCGGAAACGCGAAGAACTTCTGGGGTCCCTGATGTCCTATGAATCAAACTGCTCAACAAAGAACAAGGAAGTTTAAATGAAGTAAGTTACGGAAAGTTGACATGTATATTGAAAATAAATCACACGGAGAAACATTATTATACGCGAATTTACCCTTGAATAGCTTCAAAGAAAAATAGGCAAGGCTCAAACCCACCGCCAATCCTCCGACAATCTCAAACAATTTGAAAAACCGCGTCCGATGAACTCGTGCCGGATATGAAATATTTACACAGGCCCAGGGTCAGTTAGGGAAAATTGACAATGTTGAGGTGAAATGGTCGATGGTAAAGTGGGGTACTCCTTCCCGATAGCTGTCTGCTCTTTACCGCCTCATACAGAACTTGGGCCAAATGAACATCGGGAAGACGCACGCCACTTTATTATGTGTGCTGGTCAATAATACTGTTTGACCAACGGTATGGTTCATTTTTGGGATTTCATTATATTCTGCCAGACTACTGGTTAGCCAAAAATTGTTCGGCTGCAAGTTACAAAGACCAAGATGTGACTGTATTATTTCAGAACAACAAAAGATAATTTTGGTAACAATATAAGAACTATGGAATCGGTCCAGACTTTTTGTCGAAACATCTAATATGTCGTTTCAGTATTATTTTCACTCAGTTTTTGTTCTTTGTAATAAAATGCACTTGGGGTGACTTGATTTATCCACTGTGGATAAATGCCAATTTCAAGTTTCGGTCTTTGAAGTTAAGTTAAATGAAACGAAATAATAACAAATATATCAACATGTCCACACCATAAATTGGTATGAACTTGGTAAAACCCTATTCGAAAAGAAAAACTGTTTGTGAATAAAAACTAGTCCGAAAACGTTGATTTTAGTCTCAATGTGGTCAAATAATACTGGTTGTTTTTAACAGTCTCAATACGAACTGGTTATTTTTAACCAAATGACCCTAAAATGACTAAAAAAAGGAACTTACCATGAAAGTAACAGTATCACCATAAAAGCCTTTTAAGTCTATAAGTCAAGGTGGTTAAAAATGACCACTTCGTATTGTGACTGTTAAGGTTGAATTTGGCCGGAAACGTGTTGAAATATGGTTCACCATCATCTGTGGTCGAAACCGCAAACTTTAGGTAACAATTGCCGGTGAAAATTAACGTTTTTGGCCAAAATGCTTTATTTGAATCATAGTCATCATTTGAGAGAAAATAACCATTTTGAAATAGAATAACGGGGATTTCAGATTTGACCGCATTCTATTGAGCTCTTTTGCGTCACGATTTTGGCAAAATCATTTCACCATGACCAAGATTGCGAAATTACTCAAGGTGATGATCGCGAAATTGCTCGTGGTAAATATCGCGAAACTGCTTAACGGATGATTTATATAAATGAGTTGGACAACTTGAATGAAAATTATAAAGCTCTCGTCGGAAACTATTTTAAACATAAAGTCAAGTTTCGTATAGGCTATTAAAATTTGAATAGTTCTCGGGCAATTTTCGTAACACAGAATTATGTCAAATGGCCCATAAATTAGTTCAAAAGGATAATTCAGGAAAATAATCGGTATAATTGGCCTGGTCGATCTGAAGGTTAACGACCATTATTGCTGAAAGAATTATTCATTTCCTAGTCTGATCATGACCAAGTTCAGTTTCAGTGGGAAAATGAAGATTTCCATTTGATATAGCTTTCAAAGCTGCTCAATTTTGAGTAAAATCGATTAAAAAAAAGATACCTTCTGGCAAACCAGAATAAAAATTCAATTTTCAAAAGCGATAAATAAGCTTTTCACAAGGGCTCAAAATGAACTGAAATGCCCGCAGATGCATAACAATTCCAGTTACAGTGGAAACAGATGTTCCAGAAGCGATATAACGGACATCATTAGGAATGAATGACCATCGGAAGTCTTGATTTTTATACAAATATCACCCGAAGCTATAAACATATACCCATTCTAATGGGCAAATAAAAATGGCCAACGCTTTAGCACATCATAAGAACATATGTTTGATACCAATTTATAATTTAAATAAAATACAGATGACCATTGGGCATATCACGTGTCTTTCTGAATCACAAGGTCTCGAAACAGGACCAAAATAAATTCAAAAATAAAATTTTCAGTCCCCAAAAGGAAAGTATCTACATGTAGCTTTTCTGAGCGGTTCATTAATAACGATGAAACAGCTGTTTGTATTTCAATTCAGTTTTATTTATAATTTCATCCAAGTTTACGTCGTTATCCGGAGTAACCATTTCGTTTATGTCGGATGAATCCATCACATGTAAAAATGAAATATGAAATTAATCTTTGATCAGATTTTAACAGTTAAATCCGTTTGTTTTATGACCATTTGGTACCGGATCTACATTATTTGCTAGTCGTTATTGATATTATGGACATGTTTTATCGAAAGTACTGTAATAACAGGAAGTAGGTACATCTTAATAAAGGAAGGAAAACCATATCATAAATCGGCAATTGTGATATATGGTTACACTCCAACCGTCTGTTTTGTTTAAAACGAATGTAACCACGTAAGACAGCTTGGTAGATTTAGTCTAAAACGGTAATTTCAATGACCGAAACCACGAGAATCGCAGTATTCAGAATATGCTATTTTCACAGTATAGTCAATTTTTGGTGATATTGACCTAATCGACCTCGAGATCCTACCAGAAATGAATTTTAAGAAATCACGAAATAAATACAACCGACTCAGAAAGATTGATGTTTTTGGAGGTTTATCGAATGATTTTCATAAATTTTTTGGTTGCTTTTAAAAATTTGTTATGGCACGCCACGATAATATGACTTCATACCGTCGACTCAATTAATGAAATTCTACAAATCAACCCTTCTAGTAATCTTTGTGTAGAATATCGGATAAGGATGCCAGTCATACATTCTTAGCTTAATATAACCTTTCGAATAGGGGTATATAAGCATCGTAATCGGGAATATATTTGTATAACACTAGATTTGACACAATCTTATATATTGAACTTGGCAACGGTACGCGTGTCATATTCAAATGTCAAATCTATTTCAATTCACCATGCGAACTTAATTTTCCTAAATTGCCAATCTTAAGTATTTCTTACGACTAGAATTTGTCATTCCATAAGATCCAAGGTCACATCTGGTTCACCAGGACCTTTTTTGACCCTTGGGAGAAGTCTGAACTGAACCTGCTTCTAAATTAATTAAAAATTTGACATCGCTCAGCGGGAGACTTTGCCAACACGCTCAGTTGGAGTCTGATGGGCGGAACTTGACTTCACAAATGAGTATCGATCTTCTTTTCTTTTATCTGGCCTATTAGCTTGAAATTGTTATATTTCGCCAGTTTGGCATTTATTTGGGCTAATCTAATTGACGATTATCCGATATTGAAAGTGCGCGACTGAAACTCAAGATACGATATAAAAACGTTCCTTAGTTCGTCCGAGAAAATAACCACAGTTTTATTTGAGTATAAATAAAAGAAATGAAGTGAAATCACCTGGTCTAAGGATTTCGAGGTATTAGGACATCATAAGAGCACCTTGACGAGACTAAAAAACTTAAATAGCTTAAATGTTCACTTCGAAAAAATTGATTTCGGAAATGAACAATTTTATTAAACTCAAGTTCATATTGTGACTTTTTTCTGTTTCTCTCTCACGAAGGATATCATTGATCATAGATTAGGTATCAGGAACTAAGCTTAAAAGTACCACTGGCAATTTGAACCGTTCTCTTTGACTTTTGAAATATTTTGGGAAATAGAACTGTCCAAAATAAATTGTTTTGGGTAAGGTGTAAAACTAGTCTCGAGTGTGTTTAACCATAATAATGAGTACCCCAGTTGCTTAAATTAAATTTTACACCCAGAAGTTGGTTACAAAATAAAAATGATCACACCGTTTAAATGAATTTGTCGCACCCTGGGTCCGTGAGATATACACATAATTAATAAATACCCGCCCTTTTCCAAAATTAATCGCAGTTCAACCGATATCATCGGACAGCCGAAACTTTCAAATGCGGTTTTGATACTGAATTTTCCAAAATTACCAAAAAAATGATGCTGATTAAATATCCCGGGGCGTCATGGCAGGTGTTTTAAGCCCAGACTAAACTAGAATTGATGATGAGGACTTTTGATCGACATCAATCATATTTTCTGAAATTCTCAGACTGGTTTCAATTTCATACCGTTTATGACTGATTTCTAAATGGCATCTTTATTATTCCGGTTGAGTCTAAATTCAAATTCGACGGGTCACTGAATAAGTGACAAAAATGAACGTGTGTATTATGTCATACTGACACGCTTGTCTCTTATACGTTATATCCGTGTCACATATTGTCACAAAATGAAACAGATTCAGCCCTCTCGATTTCCTTTCAACGTTCAACAAAGCAGATCCATTGATGAAACTCAAATGGGGAACACTCCGTACAGAAGACAAACTGACGCTGGAAAGAAGGACAGCCGGAGAACAAAAACCAAAAAGCGCTAAGCGGATCACTATCATTTAAACCGATAAATGACCGATAAATAGCTCTTGTTAACATTTAAGTACCTGTTAGTAATCTCGGATGATCTCTTTCTCCTTCAAAACCACTTCTTCTCCAAAACAAAATCTCAAATCTGTTTCTGATCTTCAAAGAAGCTCACCGACCGACTTCTTCACCGACCCCGAAAAGTCTTCGACTTCTTCAAGTAGATCTTGAATTTTCAAGCTCCAAAAGTCTTGAGGGAGTTTTTTGGAAGTTTCCGTGAGTTTTTCACCTTCGTTCAGACAAATCTTAAAAATGGATTGTTATCTTTTATAGTAGGTTGAGCTCTTAACGCATCAGCTATCAGCAATTTAAATTCAAAATGTTCTTAATAAAGGGGGTAAAACGTGGCGAAACGCTCCGTTTACAGATATTTTCGGAAATGAGCAAAAATGTAAATTCGTTATCTTTTAATTTAACGCGGAAATGCAGGGATCAGAAGAGAAGGGGCTGTTCAACGGTGAATGACAGCACTTATGTAATGCGCGAACTTATTTAAATATCCAGATGTATCCTATAACTATTGTTTTAACTGTACCGAGTTAAAGGTCAATTTTGAACTAACCTCTCGAAATTTTTTTATCATGAAATGTGTACTGGAAACAAGTCTAGACCGCGTAAGAAATATATATAATAGCATTATCTCTCTATCAATACAGTAAATTCTCTGATAAGTTGTAAGGGTTTTCTACTAGCGTAAGTTTTGGGTCCGGGATATGATCCAATTGGCGTTCTACCTCAATGTCAGAAGCCCCCCTAAGGCAGCGCACGACGTCCGACCAACAACATTATCAATCATTTATCTGAGTACAGTACGATTTTAATGCTTAAAAAGCATTTTTTTATTCTTAACAGTCATGCTCCATGGTTTGAGTTTAGATTTGGAGATAAGTTGGGTTTGAAATTAACATAATGGAAGTAGGTTACATAATCACGTGGCTGCTAAATGGTACTCTCCACACTTCATCATGGATGTAACCACTTGAAAACGAACTTTTAATTTAATATACAGCGTTCGCAAAATGGTGGCATTGAGTTGGCTGACAAAATTTTGCGACAGAATATTTTGTGATGAATTTTCGATTAATTCTCGGTGGGATGCAACCCGCGATAATAACCCGCGAGCTTCAATAAATATTTATTCTTTAGATAAAATGATCCAAAAATGACGAAAATGGATGTCTCAAGATAGGCCCAAAATTTTAAATATTATTAAACAGATCATCCTAGGTGTGAATTTAAAAAAAACTGAAGATAAGCTCGGAAGATACGAATCGTATAATACGTCTCTCGGTTTTGTACCTAAACAGATGATCAAATTTGATTTTTTACCAATGCAATTGCGCTTAAGGGTGTTCCTGTCGATTTTTGGCCTATTTTCGACCTTTCCATTTTTTTAAACGGATGGCGCTAGGATCAATCCGATTTTTTTATTGAAACACCTGACGCAAAAAGTTTATGATGATTCATTATCATAGGACACCGCTCCCTCTAGTGGCAGTAGTGAGCTGATAAAGATCGAAACTTCAAATGCTATCTTCTTTGGCCACAGTAATCCGATTTTGATCATTATACAACCATTCGATTGCAAATTCAACGAACTATCACAAATGGAGATCACATTTCTGAAAATTTTGTCAAAAAATGATATTTTGTCTAAAATAGTTTTAACTCAAAAAAATGGTACACCCTTAACGTGTTCTGATTTTCCTTAAAATTAATTTTTAGACTAATTTGACTGTGCTGATTTCAAAAATCAATTTTTTTGGCTCTACGACACCGCATTCCAGAGTTTCAAATTCGGCTCAAAATTTTAAAATCATGCTTTTGCAGAAAAAACGTCTTTTGACAAAAAAAATCAGAAATGTGATCTCCATTTGTGATGGTTCGTTGAATTTGCAATCGAATGGTAGTATAATTATCAAAATCGGATTACTATGCCAAAGAAGATAGCATTTAAAGTTTCGATCTTTATCAGCTCACTACTGCCACTAGAGGGAGCGGTGTCCTCTGATAATGAATCATCATAAAATCGACAGGAAAACCCTTAAGCTCGAAATCGTCTTAAAATGTAATTTCTTTATGGTGGTTATATAGTGCGCTCTCAGCTGATTGTCTTGCATGGTGCACTTCACCTGAATCCACAGCACCAAATTCAAAATCAAAGTTCAAGAATTTATCATGAAAGCGGCATGTTCGAAACATTTGGGAGCGTGGAGGTTCA